>AZIM01001095.1:42990-54619 GCA_000516915.1 Ophiophagus hannah
CTCTCTTTCTCTCTCTCTCTCTGTTTATGTGTTTGGTGAAGAAGTTTGACAGTATAGAAATACCATTAAGCATTTAATTAGGTATTGCATCCTCCCAGTGTGAGACACTGGTTGTAAGGCTGTGTAAATCATGCCTAATGCTATGGGGTTGGGGAGTGGGGAATAAATGTAAACATTTATTTCTTACCTGGAATCAATACACAGGGGAAGATTGTGTGGGCTAGAACATACCTGAGTATTGCTGTGTGGCTTCAACTGGAAATGATCCACCTCTAGAACATAGAACTTGCCTATCATTTTCAGAATGAAGCACTTCAGGGATTTCATTTTTTTTAAAGAAAAGGAAATCATTAATCAAAAAACAATCCCTTTCATGAAATAAATTCCTTATTTAAATTTTAAAGAGCTTTGCAAGCACAAGAGGAACAGAGCTGGCATCACACAATTTTATAGCAGGGAACATCAATAGCATGAGCTGAATTTACTGAACTTTTTACAAAGAACGTTGAAAAGGAAGCCAATATATAAATCAGGTTTCTTTCTTAACTGTAACTTTAACTTGCCAAAAACTTGGATACATTGAACCAAGTCCCCTGCATTTGATGGTAAAGCATTTAATGTATTGCTGTAATTCCTAGGTTAGTATTTCAGTTTACTTTAGCAGATATTAATTGTTAAACTTTCCAATTTTCCTTCCTCCTAATTTTTAAACTCATTAATATTTGTCTTGTAGAAACAGCCAAGCGCCCTCTTTTTGTAAGGTAAACTTGTGAGCATGTGGCTAATTTAAGTCTCATTTCAGGAAACGTGTGCGGTGAAATCTGCATAAGGGAGACTCTGCAGTGCCTGGAAACCTCAACATTTCCCAGAAAAAAACGTTAAGAAACTTGACACAATTGCCCATCAATACATGCTCCAAGTTATTGATGGCCCACTAAGGAAAGACAGGAGGAAATTAAGAAAAGGGTTATTGATAGAAAATATTAGCTAGGAAATGAAGGTATATCAAGAGATGTGCTCTGGCTTAAAAAAGAGTGGCAAGGCTTCAGAAGAAAATGAGAAATGAAAAAAAGGTGTAGACAGATGCATCACTGGAAGATAAGAAGTCAACAGGAAGCTAATTTTGATCTTGAAGTAGTAACTTAAGCTGCCTAAAGATGAAGGACCTTAAAGGTCAATCATATTTTTGTTGCATATTGACACCACAGTTATTATCATATTAAGATATTCCAAATGTGCTTTTTCAAGAGGCAGTTGGACTTTCTGGTTTTTTTGACATTTCGCTTCTCATCCAAGAAGCTTCTTCAGCTCTAACCTGAAGAAGTTTCTTGGATGGAAAGTGAAACATCCAAAAAACAGAAAGTCCAGTTGCCTCTTGAAAAAGCACCTTTGGGGCAGCCATGACCTGAATGACTGAGAATCTCTGTAGACATAAGATATTCCGAAAGGAATCTTTTTAGAGACCAAATTTTAACATACTTAATACCGGTAGTCCATTAGTTATGGACTGGTCACTTAGCAACTGCTCAAAGTTATGGCCAACTCAAAAAAGGGAACTTTTGATCCGTAGTCAAAGTTCTGATACTCATCCTCCATGTACAATCTTGTTACCTGAACTTTGGGTATTCAGCAACATGCAGGGTCCCACGGTCACATGACCATGTTTTACAACAGTTTTGCTGACAACCGGCACTTCTGGTTTTTGACAAAACTGTGCTCATAGCAAACCATTGCTTTGCTTTAGGATCACCATGTCCACTTTATAACTGCCATGTTCACTTAACAACCACTGCAAAAATGTTGTAAAATTTTATTATTATTTACAGTCATATGTCAAGACCTACTTGTGTCCAGGATAAGATTAAAAAAAAACCCCATATTGATGCCAAATATTGCAGGACTGAGAAAAGAACTTCACATTCAAGCCGGGATCAATATCATTATTTCAATTGAGATCATTTTCCATGTCACAGTTATCCAGTCTTTATTTATCTTTTATGGACGAGCTTGAAGTTGCTGTTGCAAACACTTTTCTGTTGTTTCTCCAGAAGTATTTATTTGTGATTTCTTGGGGAGGGGAGAGAAATTCATAAGAACATGTAATTGTATCATCAGTTTCATGGTTGATACACAAAGTGCTTCTGAGTCCACATCTTTTCGATGAGGCCAGGAGCAATATTGCTACCATCTAGAACATTATTATCCTATGTAAACTATTTCAACTTTTCTAGGTGTGACTTAAAACTAGCTTAAAAAGACAATGAGGGTAGGCTGAGGAACACAGTAACAGCTTAGACACATACACATACACACTATTTTATTGCTGCATCCTGATTTGCAGGGAACACATTTTTTGCTGCCTACTTTATGCGGTAGGGAATTTACAAACAGATATTTATTTGATGCTTGATACCTGACCCAGCATCATGGATAGTAGGCAACCATTGGAGAACTGGGGCTAATATTACCCTTTTTTAAAATGGCATTTGCCATTATTTTATTGAATGTTTATGGTATACTTTTAACCCAAAATGGTTATGATGGTTCAGATGTCTGCTGCTCAAAGCTAGCTTCTACAGGAGCAGTTTACATGGTCAATAAATAAATGTTTTAAATGTTCTGGTGAGCATCCAGAGGCATTAAGGTATGGGGTCAGCCAGCCCACTTTACTTTCTGGATGCAATTCGTCTCTTGGCCATATATCACTGACCAGCATTATGTCCAGTCATAGCCCTTGTGCTAAAAACAGGCAATAAAAGGTAAGAAAGTCTAGTTGGTTGTGAAAGCTAGAAAGCGGATGGACATACCCTTAGGAAACAGGTAAAACCTGATTACAGGAAAATCCTCCTGTTATGTCTTTCCTATTGCTCAAACAAAAGACACTGGGCCAAGAGTACCTTCTTCTACTGCTTGATTCTCTCAAACATCCAGAAAGGCTAACTAACTATCCATCAGTCTCCAAGGAAATCAAATAACACTACAAGATTACAAGCAGGTTTAATCAACCAGTAATCAAAACTGCATCTTCCCGTTAACCTGTTGCTGTTGTGCTGCAGATTGTGCTTTGCTAGCGGAGTTGTGACTTTGCCTTTCACTCCAGTACAGCGAGTGGAGGAGGACACGTTTTCCTCAAATCCTGTCATGCTATCCTCCAGCTGAAGGTCACAAAGCCTCAGGGCATCCATCGCTCTTAGCAACCCAGGAAATTCAGTCAGTCTGGCTTACAGTATCCAAGGCTGTGTGCAGAAGCTGCATTTGAACCAAACCAAATCTCTGACCATTCCAAATCCTGCCATCTGCTACTCAATTGTTCAGCTCATGGCTCCAATTGAAAATAAATAAATGACAGTCCAATAACTCTTTCCCTCCTTCCCATGCACCCCAAAAAGGGAGCAGGAGAAAAGTGAGGAAGACATCGCTCAGTTCATACTAAATATTGTCTAGTCCTCTTTCATACTGTCTGCCTCTTTTATGTAATTTATAAGGTATAAAAAATTATATTAGAATCAACTCTGAAATGCTGTATGTATGTATGTATATGTGTGTGTGTGTGTGTGTGTGTGTGTGTATAGCTGAGTTTTCATTGGGGTTTTAGGATGGCACTTTTAAAAGGTGCTGACTGTTAAGAATGTGGTCAGAACCAGCATGACCTGACCCAGTCTTGCTAATGATAGATCATCACCTTTCCCATATAGGACTCTAGTTAAACATTGCCTTGTTTTGAGAATGTGCCTCAGACAGCAGCATCTTGATCATATTGATATTCTCATTCCTGGCATTTTTAAGGGTGAAACACATCTGCTGTTTCAGCTGTTCTTAAAGCCTCAAGCAACTCCTGGACCAATTTGCAAACCAGATCCATTCCTGCTGAAAGACTAAGGCTGACTGGCACATCTGACTACACTTGTTAGCGATTCTTGCTAAGTATCTTTTTCTCCAGCAGCCCAGTTTCCCCAGCGCAATATTGTCAAGCCGTTGTGTTGTTTTTCCTTCTTTATGGGATTGGACTTCCAATTTCATTAACTCTTCAGTAATCTTTTCTGTAAGGCTTTTAGCAGAGCCATTTGGTGGCATCTATCTACTCAGTGTTCTTCCTAAGGCTGATTGTCAATTTGCTCTGCTGTTTAATTCAAGCTGCTAAGTCATATTCTTTTATGATAAATAGTTTTAGAAAACTGAGGGGACTGACTCTGATTTCTGCTTGGGGAAAAAGATACATGGTAGCAATACAATTAGTGCAGCAATTTTCTACATTGACCATAGAGGGTTTATTGCTGGTCTACACCACCGCCTGTCAGAGCTGTTCTAATATAAGCAAGGATGAGATATTCTAACTCCTATGACATTTATTGATTTGATTTAATCTAATTTAATCTAATCTCAAACATGTCAAGGTTTTATATAGTATGTTTAAAAGAATGTCAAATCAAAACAGAACAAAGACCCCCAAATTCACTTACCACAAAGACCAAATGAATAGAAAAGAGACATGGCAAGGCAAAATGTATGTGGCCAGTACACACACACACACACACACACACACACACACACACCAACCCTAGCAGACAAAGCAGATAACAACAAGACTAAGAGCAGGAAAGTTGAAGAAAGAGACAGAGGGGCTAATACTGGTTGTAGAAGACCAAGCATTTAGAAGAAATAACATATAAAGCCAAAATTGAGAAGACAGCAACAGACAGCAAATGCCTTCTCTACAAAGAAACTGAAGAAACAGTGGATCCCCTACTTAGCTGCTATAAGAAGATTGCACAAACAATGACATGAGAAGATATCAACAATGGTGGATTGGAAAATCTGCAAGAAATACCATTTGCCTGCAAGCAAGAACTGGTGGGACCACAAATTAGATAAAGTAATAACAATGAAGAAGCTAAAACTGCTGTGGGCATTTAGAATTCAAACTGACAAGCCCTTGCCACAACCCTCCAAATTTAATAACTGTTAATAAGAAAGACAAAAAAAAAGTTTGGACGGTGGATATTGCAGTTCCTGGAGACAGTAGAAGAGAAGAGAAAAAAACTGAAGAGAATCACAAAATATAAAAACCTACAAATAGAAGGAGAACAATGGTGGCAAAAGAAAGCAAAGATATAGTATCAATAATTAATAGGTACCTATTAACTACCTAACAATTGGCACACCACTTGAATGCCAACAGCATTGACAAAATCACAACCACTCAATTGCAAAAGGCAGCTTTACATGGAAGATCATGCATCCTGTGACAATACCTTTAACACCACCAAACAACACCTGCATATCTAGTGCTTTGGGAAGGACTTGACAAGGGGACAAAAATACTAAATCCAATGAAAACATTTGATTGATTGTGTGACCAACCATAATAATAATCCCTCGGGAGTCCTTCGGGAGAGAGGGCGGCATACAAGTCCAAATAATAAATAAATAAATAATAATATTGTGTTCCCTCTTGATTTGGCCAGTTTCCACTTCATAACAACTCCTGGAATGGCCGTAGGAGCACCTAACTTTTCTCACTGGTCTAGCTGGCATTCAGCTATTTTATTTTACTGCAATTAGATAAAATAGTAATCAAATACTTGTTTTGCACACCTAGGATCTCAAGTTCAATCAATACTATCTCCATACAGAGATGGAAAAAATGTACTCTGGAAGAATGCTGCCAGTCAGTGTTGGTAATCTTTGCTGGTGGACCAATGATTCTGACTCAGATAAAGACCATTTCTTACATTTTTAAATGAACTGATTTCATATTGTTTTTTCCCCTTCCTAGGATCAAAAGTGACACTCAGAAATAACATCATTAAAGGTCAGCATGATCTTAACATGCCAGGGTATAAGGTCACTTTCTGCATTTTGATGGCTGCCATTTATAAGAAGGTTAGGGGACTCAGAAAGCCAATTGCTCTTAGTCCCTGATAAATGATTCCCCCCACCTCCTCCTCAACACAGGGTACTGGTGTTAAGCTTTTAAAGACTGGTAAATCTTCTGCTCTATTAAATCCAAACCCATTAATTGGTGTCTTACTTACAGAAAACCATCGGCTAATTTGACACATTCTTTATGGATTGCTCTGTCCTCTCAGTCCATAAAATGATCTGACTTCTGAGCACTTCAGTGGCTATGGCCACTTTCCAAATGCCTGCCCATAACATTAAATAAAAAATGATAGCCCTCAAAAGGGGATGCTTCAGATGTGTTTGAGACAAGCCCACCCATGTATACAGAGCAACAACCTGATAGATTAAAATTACCAACATAAGGAAAGTGATGTGTGCTCTTGTGAGCTCCGTTTTTCATTCTGACAACTTTGCTTGAGATGAATAAATAAGCAATCCAATAGCAGAGACGCAATAGAAATTAAGCAACAGATGGAAGCAATGGGATTTTAGATGTTCATGGCGCATTTACCCAAAGAGACATCACTCTATGAGCCATCAAATCATTTTCTAATGTTATCATCAAAATTATATTGCACAGAGGATTGGCCAAATCATGTCCATTAACAAAATAATGAAATATTCATCTAAAACCGAATTGTGCGATGAAATTGAAGGAAGGCTTGAAATATGCCTCCCTTTATTCTTTTGATCATAACATACTCGGAAGAAGGAATAAACATCCTTTGGGAGTTTTAATATTGAAGTATGAGAGCATGTTATGGAACTCTCACAAAATGGTGGCAATCATGGATGTGGCTGTGGATAAAACATACATTTAGTAAAAGTCAAGCTTTTTTCCACTTTTCTTAATTTTGCAAGGTGCGGCTTCACACTCTTTCTGACTCTTGCTTCCAAACACCACCACGCCATTTCTGGGTAAATGGGAACATATTCAAAGAAAACACTGGACTGCAGCCACCCACCATTTTATTTTCCAAAAATGCTATTAAGTCATCATGGGGTGCAGATTCCAGAGGCATTGTGCAGAAAGAACATGCTACAAATTGAAACTTGGGATCAACAAATTTGCTAGTTGGCAGGGAGCAAATTTGCTCCTGGAGCAATTAAGCTATTCAAGGCCAAAGTTTTTGGCATGCTGATGTATGGATTTCAGATTGGTATTTACAAAAACTTCTCAATCCTTGAACAAATACAGACACATTCTTAAAATCAATAGCACCCACCCCCTCTCAACTTCTGATGCCATTACCAGATTAGAACAAAGTTGCATCTCATTCAAGACCTGGGCAAGGTTATATTATTCAAAACTTTGGGAACACAAATAATTTGGGAAACCTCATTGTTATAGCTCATTCTATGTGATATACACCAGTCTATTCAGATCTTTCTCAAGGACCTGGAGCAGCAGATGTCAATGCCAAAGGTGTTCAAATGGTAGTCCAGATGTTCTGATGCATCCAAGTGCTTATTACTAGTGGCACTATCTTTGCTTTCTTTTGAACAGTTATTTTACTTCACTCTTGCATTTTGTAATCTTCTCCAGTTCCTTCTCTACTATTCTGTTTTCTTCAGATACTGCAGTGACCACTATCCAGACATTTTTGTCTTTCTTATCATTATGTCTGGTGTTGTGGCAAATGCTTGCCTGTTTGAATTCTAAAGTTCCAGAACACTTTAAGTTCTTCATTTTCTATTACTTTTGTGTCCCATCATTTCTTGCTTGCAGACAAGTGGTACTTCTTGAAGATATTCCAATACGTCATTGTTGCTACCCATACTTTGTCATGCCATTGTTTGAAGTCAATCTTTAACTGTAGCTAACTAGGTGGTTCATTGCTTCTTCATCTTCTTAGCAAAGAAAGCATTTGTTGTCTGTTATTATTACTTAATCCCATCTTGATTTATATAACTCAAGCTGGCAAACGCACTTAATACTCCTGCCTCCTGCTTTACCCACAATGTGTGAGAGTTTTTTTTTATTTCTAGGCCAGAACCTTAACCACAATAGCAGTCTGCAATAAACAAACACACATCAGATACCATCAGATGTCTGCAAGCATCTTTTATCATATTACTTGCAACTGAAATTAAGGATGCAATTGGATTTGGAGTAAAGCATGGCCAATTATTGTCCCTCCTGCGTTAATGAGTTTCCTGACTCCTTACATTTCTGCAATAATGATGGGAAATGTAAGATAATATTTAAAATTTTAACTATCTTATTTTTTTTTTAAAAAAATCCTTGCTCAGAGAGAATGGCAAGGTGAAATTCTCCATCTTTCAGATTTTTCTCTGAAGAATGATAACCTGAATGATAATGTCCAATCTTACGTGATTATTTGACTTCTGCAATCATCCCTGGAATAAAACAGCATAAGGAAAGAAAGACCCCAGGCTGCTGTTGACTGAGATTTTATGGCAGGAATGAATGAAAGAAAGAAAGAAAGAAAGAATTCAAAGAAAAATAAAAAGGAAGGAAAGTTGAACACTTCTTTCCTATTGTCTGTAACTTCACTGATTCACACATGTGCACACACATGTACACACACACACACACACACACACACACACATTTCTGTTCTCTACCCTCTATTTCATTTCTCAGTGTCCATGAATGGGGTGAAGGAAAGAGGAGATAGCAGTTTGGCAAAGCACTAGCAGCCTGAAGAACAAAAAGCAATTCCAGCAAGCATTTTTTCAAAATTCCACAGCTCTCTCTACCTGAGGTAAAAACTGGCTCCAAAGATGGGTTCCTGTTCAGATATTTCTCTCATCCATAACTTCAAGTCATGCTGGATTTCACATAATACTCATTCCATTGATAGAGGGCAGAGGTCATTTAAACGGCTAAAACCCCTAAAGGGCTGTGCTCTATGCTTAGCAAAGAGAGGAAAATTCAGAATGCAGTGGGCTGTAAAACAAATTTATACAATCCATTTTTTTTCTTCCATATACTAAGGGCCTGTGTCAATTTCCCTGATGTCCTCTCCTAAATCCTTGTTGATCAGAAACTACAAGATCAAATTTCTTTTTTGCTGCATGTACCCATCCCTCCCAACTCACAGCCACTACAGTGTCTTCCTATCCAACAACAACATGGCTCCAATTCTGACATTCTGATTTCCTGTCCCTTTTCAGCTGTAGTTGCTGAAGGGGAGTTATACATAATATGCTATATAGGGGAGAAATGTGACTCAAAAGGTCTTTACGTTTTCTGGGGCAAGGAAATGTTGGGAACTTAATTATCAAGCTGTTCAATATAATGTGACACATCCTATAATAGTTTTCCCACTAGAGCAGTTCTTCCAGCTTTGGTCAATGGAAGGATATTTGTTTGGAATTGCTCTCATTCACACTCACTCAAATGCGTTCACACATCACATGTTTGTAAGATTGAGGAGGGTTCAAGTAGATGACCAACTACTTATCTGCTTCCAACATCTCAGGTAGTTATGTCTCCAGCTCCATGATGGAACCTCTTTGACAAGCTGTCTTTGCCTTAACAAGGCATCTTCAGCGGAATGCATTCTGGAGCCCCTGGGGAAAAAACAGCTAAAATCAGTAGTAGTTATCATAGCAATAGCACTTAGACTTTATATACAAGTAAGTCCTCAACTTACAATCACAATGGAGCCCAAAATTTCTATTATTAAGTGAAACATTTGTTAAGTGAGTTTTGCTCCATTTTATGACCTTTCTTGTTGCTGTTAAGTGAATCACTGCAGTTGATATGCTAGTAGCCAGTTATTACGTGAATCTGGTTTGTCCATTGACTTTGCTTGTCAGATTATCACATGACCTTGGGACACTGAACAATCATAAATGTGAACGAGTTGCCAAGCACCTGAATTTTGATCACATTATGGAGATGCTGCAAAGGTCATAACAACAACAATCACAAGTCACTTTTTTCAGTGCCATTGTAACCTTGAAGGGTCACTAAATGAACTGTTGTAAGGGCTACTTGTATGGCTACCGGTATGGCTTCACAATGCTTCACAGCCCTCTGTAAGTGGTTTTTTATAGAATCAGCATATTGCCCCCAACAATCTGGGTCCTCATTTTACTGACCCTGGAAGGATGGAAGGCTGAGTCATCGGTGAGCTGGTGAGGATCGAACTGCCGAACTGCTGGCACCTGGCAGTCAACAGAAGTAGCCTGCAGTACTGCATTGTAGCCACTGTGCCAACACGGCTCTTTAATCATGGCATTGATTAAGTGGTCATCTGTTGATCTGCATCATCCTGCTCATGATGCCAGAAGTGTAGGAAAACCTTTCTCTCTTGAGAAACGTGCTGCAATGCAACCCACAGCTGTACATTTGAAATTAAAAGCTGTGCTTTGAAATTGCATTTAACTGTAGCTATGGGGTGTTCTTTTAGAGGAGGCGGTAAAAGTGTTCAAGCAAGCAAACAATTTATTATGTTGGTTATAAAGCTGTTACATCATACAGTATTTCCTACATACTTTATTAGGGAGAAACAGTGGTTGTCTTAGAATAAGAACAGCCTTATCTTTGATCATACATAATTATTTCTAACTTCTTTCTCTAGGAATTGTACAAGATAGCAGTTTGAGCAAAGCAAACATGATTCTCGTTTTTCTATAACTTATATTTGTTTCCCTACCAGTGCACTGTTTGGTATACTATATTTGCTATTGTATTGGTTTATACCTTATTCAGTTGTGTACCTTAAATATAATGTTTGTTTTGTCTGTTATCTATTGTTTTTGGGATCCTACACAGGCTGAATAATAACCAGCAATTAGCCTTTTCCAGATTTAACTTAGGAGGAGGTTCCTCATCTGGGATCTGGGAATTGGGATCCTCTGTGTTTTCTTTTCCTAATGTCTTAAGGATGGTAGTCTTGGGTTTTCCTTGGCCTTGAAACACTGGATTTCTATTTGGTTGCTGCTTTCTCAGCTGTTCCAGAGGGAGAAAGTGAATCCTACACACAACAGCGCTTGATTCTGTTATTTTGATGCCTAGAAGGGATTCTGACAATATAATGTGTTGCAACATGGAATTAAAAACTGATACATTATTTAAAATTTTCAGCAGCTGATGCCTCAATTTTAAACTGCCAGCATGTTCACCTGACATTCTGCTTTATGACGCCATTGCTTAGTGATAGTTGCCAACCCCAGTTTACAGGTGATACAGCGAGGGCTACCTCTAGCAATATATCCCTAAGTGCAAATCCAATACCTCTGTGTCACTCATTTCATGGATTGGGAGTGCTTTTCTTCAAATAAATTTTTTCACCTGTCTTGTCTCACTTGAGGTGTTAAGAATTCAGCATGCTAATTCATGACCTTCTTTCAGTTGGGTTGGTGACTGATGGGTTTGTTATATGGAGTGGTTTGACTTCTCAAAGAAACAGAAGAACAGTGTAGTATTTAAAGAAAGTTGCAAAAGCAATTGCACTGTCTGGAGCTTTCTGCATGTCATGGCTGTCATTGTGTGACTAATTCTTTGGTGAGGATATGTGTTCAAAACAGCCCCCCCATCTTTTTACCCTGTGCTCTTGGGAGACTGAAGGCATACTGGGAGACTCTGACTTGAAATCAACATTTTCCCTACTATTTCAGAAGAAGAATGACTGAGTAGCAGATCCATTCACATCCAAGTACCTGCTTTCCAGAAGAACTAATAGGTGGGAGTCAATGTCATCAGCCCAGATGCTAGAAGCCTTTGGGACAGTGGTGGGATTCAAATTTT
>AZIM01001095.1:171300-182748 GCA_000516915.1 Ophiophagus hannah
CAAGGATTGTATTAGCTTTTTTGGCTGCCGTCACACACTGTTGACTCATGTTTAAGTGATTGTCCACTAGGACCACTAGTGGGTTTCAAATAATCCCACCACTGGTTCGTGAAAAATGCGAGTGTTTGCACACAGGGCTTCCACTCATGTGCGGCTTCTGCCACGTGGTAAGGCTCAACTGAGCAGACTTTTGGGACCTCCATCTCTGCTCTCTGGGGCAGTGGCTGCTTCTCTTCACACTGCTGGGAGAGCATCTTGTATAATTTAGCAGCTGTGAGCTGCTGCAGCACAGAGAAGCAGCAGCCATGCTGAATGCTGTTTCTCTCAGCCGCAGTGCTTTCTGGATGGGACTTAGAGGAAAGTGGCAGCTCTAAGCACACACACTGCTCAAGAACCACCTTCTGTGTCAGCACTGGTGAGGTGAGCTTTTTTTTAGCTCAGCTGAGGCATGGCAATGTGCTCTGTCACACGAATCAGCTGAGCTAAAAAGCAAGGGCATATAGGAGAGGAAATGGGCCTGGTGGAGCCGGATGGGTGGGGCCAGCCAGAGGTGGTATTTGCCGGTTCTCCAAACTATTCAAAATTTTCACTACCAGTACACCAGAACCGGTCTGAACAGGCTGAATACCATCTCTGACTAGGACTCCAAGGTCCCTCTCACAGATACTGTTTTTCATCTTGTTAAATTCAACCCTTGTGTGTGTGCATGTATGGGAGAGGGGTGGGATGGCAGGAGGAATAATTTTTGATCAGATATTTACTTCAGACTGAAAAACATACTGATGGAGCACAGAGTGATAAAAACAGGAGTTAGGAAATTAATCTATTTCCAGTTCACATCACTTTTGCATATGTTTACCAACCAGTCATTTGCATTCCCTTTCTTCATTAATCTGTGGGATAGGAACTTAAAAAAAGGATCTGCATGAAAACACACATTCAAATACGCATTTCAAAAACATGATTTGCTATTCTTCTGAGATGTAGCCTGTACCTGAATGATCAGGAAGTCCTCATGACAGTATTGTGAATCAAGCTTTGATCCATGGTTTTGCTTTGGATCAGATTAGTTTATATTAAAATTCACAATGATCAGATTTTTCAAGCATCCTTAAAATTATTTAAAAAGCATTATATTAGAAAGGCAGTCTTCCTTATCATGTTCTGTCCAAGAACTTTATATATATTCTTGGCCTTTGACCACAATGCTTTTAAAAATAAAATCTCTACCTTTATCAAACCATGATAAATAAGTATTAATTTCTCAAGCTGGGACTAGCTTTAGAATGAGACCATGAGATCATTTTTCACTGCTATCTCAGCTGCTTCCAAATATGGATCCTGGATTCTTCTGCAATCAAAATCAACCTTTGGCCATCAAACTTTAGATGGGATGGGAAGTCTAGATGGGATAGGGAGACACATGTAATTACCTACATATAAAGTAAAATGAAATAAGTTTTGATTCCAGTATCATCTCTTGACAAAATCCATATCGCTACCAGTTTTGCCCTGGCAGAATTTCAAACAAACTTTTCATGCTGTGTTAGTTAGTTATCCTCAGTGACCAGGCTGTTCCTTGTGTTGTCAGAGTCCTCTCAAAGTGACCAAAGGCAACACAAAGATCAGCACCAAATGCCTTGCTGCTTGTCCTTTTCATGGCCTCTCTGCATTTGTTTTGGAGTGTGGACATCTGCTCACTCATTAAAAAAAGACCTTGGTAGAAGTGTGGTGGTGAGGTGGTGTAGAGAGTAAGGAGGATGATCGTGGTGGAAATATGCAGGCACTGTTACCTAGGCAAAGGGGACAAAAACAGAGCAATAAGATAACATTTGGAAGCCATTCAACCAGAGACCATTAATTAGGAGTATAAAAAGGGGAAAGAGGCACAGTACAATTTGACCTACAAGATTTTGTTATTAGAGTCAATAAAAGAAATGTTAACTTTCCTGTGAAGTTGATTTCCTGGCCTGATCTACCTAGTGGAACATGACCAAGGTGCCTTGACTTTAGGAAGGAAAGGTAGTCATCTGGTTTTATTTATAAAGCAAAGTGAAATGGTGGCAAGGAGATTGGGCAACTGGATCTCAGCAGATAATATAAATGCTGAAGAACAAGGAAGTGGGTAGGAGTTCTCACTAATGGGAAATCATTTATCTTGTACCTCCAGTTTTCCTGCACCATTACTTGTACCAAAGCAGAGCTGAAAGTTAATCAGCTCACCTTCAGAAAAGCAGCTAATGGGCTTCGGTATCTTGAATCTTCAGAATATAAGAGGCAGATGCTGATAGTGATAATTCAGGATGTATAGTGAAAAAAATCCATTTTTCTCACAAGAGGCTAATATTCCTTTATAAGGCAAAGAACCTTCTTACTGAATTCCTATTCAGACAAGTAGAGGACAACTATGTCTTTCCCAGGCTGGGACCAGTTTTTGTTGAATCATGGCCAGATTTCTTGTGAGTCTTCTTCAGATAGGAATTCATTGAAATTGAATTAGGTGATTGCTATCCCAACCAAAGCCTCGGTATCTTAGAGTTTCAAATCATTCCTCAATATATACACTTAAAGATTATGGAGCTCCCAGCCAAATAATTTTCCAGAACCTTAGAATTATCTTATAGAGGACATACAAGCAGTGCTACCACAGCTGCTGAAGAACGTTTCTGAGAATGAAGTAAATGTTGCATTGTTTGCAGCCACTAGATGGTGATATGAAGCAATGTCTTCCATGATAATTAGCACAAACCTGGAAAAATATTCTGGGCGAAAGCTGTGGCCATTATGCAAAGAGTACATCCTGGGAAAGCATGTTAACCATTTTAGAATAAACAATACAATTGTGCAAAAAAACTGGGCCAGTAAGAAAATCTGCCAAGGCACACTTGAGGAAAGTGTGCTTTTCAGCATCTGCCAAGAATGCAAAACAAGAGATGTAAAACATAGAAAGGAAAGATATTGGTTTAAAACATGTGTAGCAATTAATATATTTGTTTAATTAGAATGATATCAAAATCTTGTGAAAATTCTATGGTGCCTTTTTCCTATGCACATATAAGATTAAATTGCCTTGGTAGCAGAATAATTGTTTAAATCTGTTTTTCCTTTTGTAGGCTGCAAATAAATATGCTTCAGCCCACATTACATCTTACCATTTGGCCTCCTTTGGAATAAAGGAAAGAAGTAGAATTTCCCTCAGGAATCCACTTCTTTCATCAGGTTTTTTTTTTTTGAAAGAAGGCAGTTTTTCAATGGTGTCACAATGTACTTCCACATTGTGACAGATGCTATTTCTCCGACTCTTTTTATTCATGGAAATATAACCTGCCTCTTTTTATTCACTCCAGTTTTGAAAGACCTGAGCAGCTTGGCTACTGAGGTGAAGAAATGCTCGCAGGAGTATCCATGTTTCTGAAGCTCTGAAATAGCCCTCCCCAGTTTGATGCCCTCCAGATATATTGGAACTGAAATTACCAGAAGGTTCAGCCCTCAAGAACAGAACTTCTCCCTCCAAAGCTTTCAAAACTTCCACAAATCCCCTGAATTCCCACCCTGACTTCTCCAATCTGCAAGAGCAGCTGTCAGAATTTCTAGGCAGATTTCTGGCAGAGTATTCTGGGATTTTCAGTCCCAAGACAGTTTGAAGATACCAGGATAGAGTAGACTGCTATAAAATACATCTAGAAGGGTACAAGAGTTGCTGAGTTAAAGTTCTGACCCACTAGAAGCTCACGTTTTCATCATCCAAATATTCCAATTCCCAAAAAGCAGAAGTATACAATTCTGAGCCTGGAATTAGTAGTTTTAAATGAATACCATCAAACAGTATATTTCCAGCCACAAATTTTTTATTGTTATGAAGGCAACTGCGTATTCATTTCAGTCCAATATTGGTATTTCAGAATTTCTCCATCTGAAAGTGATAAAACAATTATTTTGTGATTTTCAACTGATATATTGGGGGCGCAAGGAATGGAGGCGAGGCACTTTAAAAGGCTAACAGAGTTTATTGTAACCAGAACAGGTTACCCACAGCAGCCCCAGGCTAATGAGAGTGGCTCATGGCGGGCAACAGCTGATGCTGTCTGACAGCTCCCTTTTATACGCCAGCTGTCAGATGGCCAGCCAATAGGGAACAGCTCTGGCTCCCGCTAAAAGTGTGGACCGGAGTTAGAACTTAGCTGGGAACACAACACTCCTTTCCCCCAGCTAGGCACGTGTGTAATCTTTTAAGTAGGCGGGGTGTCGTCTAACCAGCCCCAACCTACACAGTTCAGTCTGAACAGTCAATGGAGGAGGTGCATCTGCTGCAGGACCGGCAGTCTCCAGTAGAGGCGATTCAAAACTCTCTGGTACTGGGGGCTCCGGCTGAATCAGGGAAGCGTCCAAAAGTAGGCCTCCTTTGTTGTTGGGGTTGTTGATCATCGCCTTGGAACTGGGGTCATTGTTGTCTGT
Source organism: Ophiophagus hannah (assembly GCA_000516915.1). NCBI lineage: Eukaryota > Metazoa > Chordata > Lepidosauria > Squamata > Elapidae > Ophiophagus > Ophiophagus hannah. Next base: position 175,756 of record AZIM01001095.1, read on the forward strand.
GCAGGTTACTATTGGGCCGTCAGCGGGGCAGTAGCCTGTGGATGTACTGGCAATTGGGCAGACTCACTTTGTGCAATTTAGGGCTGGTAATCCCTGTTACCTGTCCTGCAAAATTTCTAGCATAAACAGGGTTGATTAGCTGGAAGGCCCTGACCCTACTGAATGAGTCTAGGGGAATGACAGGGGAGTAATTCGGGTGCATCCTATCCAGATTAGTGTGTAACCTCCGGCCCTTTAGGAGCTCTGCTGGGGAATGGTTGGTAACAATACTAGGGGTGGTGTGTTGAATTAACAGATATTTGCCCAATTTAGAGTGCCATTCTTCCCTTTCCATTCTACTTAAGGTTTCCTTTGTCGATCTCACTGCTCTCTCCACCTGAACATTCGAAGCTGGGTGATAAGGGGCAAGTAGGGCATGTCAAATACCCTGCTTTGCCAAGAACATTTTGAAATGGGTGGATGCAAACTGGGGCCCATTATGAGACACCAAGATGTCGGGAAGCCCGTGGGTCATGAATAATTGCACCAAGGCCAGTTTACAGCTTCCAACAAAGTAGATTGCATAAGGGTTAACTCTACCCATTTAGAATAAGAGTCGACCAAGATCAAAAAGGTGCATCCCTTAAAGGGGATCACCAGGTCAACGTGAACTCTTGACCAAGGAGTCTTAGCTGATTCTCATTCCCCAGGAGCAGCCATGGGTGGGGTGGGTCTTGACAGCTGGCAAGACTGATGTGTTTTAACCTTCTCCGTAATATCTACGTCTATGCCTGGCCACCAAACATAGCTCCTTGCTACGGCCTTCATTCGGGCCATCCCAGGGTGTCCCTCGTGCAAACTTCTGATGACTCAGGATTGTAGTTTAGTAGGAACAACCACTCTACACCCCCACAGAAGACAGCCCAGCTGGGTTGACAATTCATGCTACTGGATTTTGAATGGAACAAATTGTGATTCCAGGGGCCCCTCAGGCCACCCCCTCCTCACCCAGTCCAAAATAGGGAGGATTATCTTAGTTTCAAAGAAAAATGGGCAACGTCAGTGGCAGTAATAGGTAGCTGGTTGTTCTCAATTAAAAGAATCACCGTTGTTGGTGCTGGGTCTTCAACAGGGATAGGCAAAGGGCAACGGCTTAACGGGTCGATGTGGCTAAAATGTTTCCTGGCTCTGTATGTTAGGGTGTAGCAATAGGCAGCCAGGAACAGAGTCCAATGCATCATCCACAGGGATAGAATGGGGTTGTTGATTTCCCGAAAGAATTCCCAGCAAGGGTTTGTGATCAGTTACTAGTTCAAAATAATGTCCATAGAGGAATTTGTGGAACTTTTTTACTGCAGCAATGGCTGCAAGAGCCTCCCTATCTATTTGACTATAATTTCTTTCCATGTTGGACAAGGTTCCTGAAAAATAAGCAATGGGGGCTTCTTGGCCATTTGACAATTTATGACTTAGGACTGCGCTGATTCCAAAAGGGGCATGTCACAGACAAGCATTAATGGAAGGTTGTTATTAAATTGAACAAGCATGCTGTCTGAGGACAATAAGGATTTGACAGCCTTGAAAGAAATTTCCTCCTTCTGGCCCCACACCCAAGGAGCATGTGCATCTAGAAGTCTATGGAGAGGCTCCGCAACTGAGGCTTTGTGAGGAAGGAAGGAACTGTAAAAGTTAAGGAGCCCTAGGAAGACTTGTAGCTCCATTTTGCATATAGGGGTTGGGGCTTCCTGGACAGCTTTCACCTTCAACTCAATTGGGTGAATGCCTTTAGTGTCAATACAGTACCCTAGAAAATCTACTTGTGTGACAGCAAATTTGCATTTATCTGTCTTAAGTCTGAGACCAGATTTCTGGAAACAGGCTAGAACTTTTCTGAGGCATGTAATCAGTTCTTCTTTGTTGTTAGCTGAAATAAGAACATTGTTGAAGTAGGGGACAATTCCGGGAATGCCTTGAAGAAGGTGTTCTATAAGGCTCTGAAAAATGCCAGGGGCTATACTAATGCCAAATTGAAGGCATTTACATCTGAAGGCTCCCTGGTGGGTAACAATGGTTTGGGCTTTGGTTCTGAATCATCAACGGGGAGTTGTTGATAAGCCTGGGCCATATCAAGCTTAGCAAAGATGAAGCCTGTTCCCAATGAGTGCAGTAAATGCTGGATTACAGGCACTGGATAGACATTAGTGTGCAAGGCTCTATTCAATGTGCTCTTATAGTCAGTACACAATCTTATAGACCCATCTTTCTTTAGTGGGGTCACAATAGGGGTCTCCCACTTTGCAAAACCTACAGGTTCCAGGATGCCTTGTGAGATTAATTTATCTAGTTGTTCATCCACTTTTGCACACAAGGCAAAGGGCACTCTTCTTGGTTTTAGACTGATGGGCACCACCTGAGGTTCTAGACTAAAGAAAATTGGGATCCCAATGTATTTCTCTAATTCCTCACTAAAGACATCAGCAAATTCATCTAGTAAAACTCCAAGCCCCTAATCTTGAATGGAGTTAACTCCAATTACTTTTAACCCCAGGGCAGAGAACCAGTCTAAACCTAATAAACTGGGTAAGGTACCCTCAACCACTACCAGTGGGAGGCGACCTTTAAATTTTTGAAATTGAATAGATAACTTGCCTGATCTGATGACCTGAACAGATCGACCCTGATAATCTTTGAGGGACAACTGGCAGGGCTGCAGGCATTTCTTGCCGATCGTAGGCACTAGATGTTTTAAAGTGCTCCAGGATACAATGGAGAGGGACCATCCGGTGTCCACTTCCATCTGACATGGGTTACCTTCTAGAAAGACAGTAACATGAATTTTGTTAGAGCACAGTTTGCAAGAGTGAGAGGAAAGTGACTCAGCATTGTGATGAACTCTGGTTATTGTGAAGCATTCTTCTATTTGATTGTGTATTTGTTGCTGTGGTTGATAAGGAGGAGGTTGACTGAAATTTTTTCCTGCTCTGCACACTCTAGCCAAATGGCCCTTCTGTTGACATTTTAAACAAATGTCGTTTCTGAACCTGCAGCTAGCTTTCAAATGATTGCCACTGCAACTTAAGCAGGTTGGTTGGGACTGCGCTGGCTTGCTATTAGGAACCCAATTCTTCCGTTGCAGCGGCTGTTGTCCTCTGAGGCGATGTATGTTTTTTCATCATCTAAGGAGCCCTCAAAGAGAATGTCATCATAGTGGACTGCAGCTTTGGCTACAGGAGTGTAGTTAGAGCCTTGAATCTCAGCTGCTGAGAGCATGGATAGCTCCGCGGCTTGAGATTCTTCAATAGCCATTTTTAAAGTGAGATCAGTCTTAGCTAGGAGATGCCGCTGCAGTCTCAGGTCCCGCACACCACACACCAGCTGATCAAGTAGCATATCGTCCAGATCTCTGAGCCCACAATGTAAGGCAGGTGTTTGAAGGGCAGCCATGTATGAGCTAATTGTCTCCCCTACAGCTTGGGTTTTCATCTGAACGCATGCCGCCTTGTGTTGTGGGATGGTTTTGGTGCAAAATGACTGCTCAAAATCTCCTGAAGATCTTCCCAGGACACAGACTTCACTGTCTGTGGGGCTAACAGGGCGGTCACAGTATCAAATACTGTGGCACCGCAAAAACTAAGTAAATAAGCTTTCTTCCTATGACTGGAGATTTCTGACAGGTCAGCGGCATCAAGGAAACAGTCAAAGAGATTTATATACAAGTCCCAAGTCTCAGTAATTGGGTGAAAACATGGGAAAGATGGCGTGGATGTCATTGTTAGCCATCTGTGAGGAAAATCTTGTGACTTCAGCTCTTTTTGGTGGGACTGTGGCTTAGTGACTTCAGCTTAAAATGCCTCAATAAGTGATCCCATCCTCGTCACCAGTGTTATATTGGCAGTGCAAGGAACGGAGGTGAGGCACTTTGAAAGGCTAACAGAATTTATTCTAACCAGAACAGGTTACCTATGGCAGCCCCAAGCTAACGAGAGTGGCTCATGGTGGGAAACAGCTGATGCCATCTGACAGCTCCCTTTTATATGCCAGCTGTCAGATGGCCAGCCAATAGGGANCGGAGTTAGAACTTAGCTGGGAACACAACAACAACCAACTTATATAAGTGATTAGTAATTAGCAATAAGTGATTAGTAAAGTTATATTTTATATAACTTTATGAAGCCTCATAAAAGAACTGCCCACTTTAAAAAAATTCCTCAATAACATATTCTTTTACCAGCTAATATCCAGAAAACAAAATTGGTTATAGGAATTGTTAAAACATAACTACAATCTTAGCATTCCTAAAGAAACAATGAATGTTCATAATATCTTATTACAAACAATTCTGAGGTTGTTTAAATATTCTGAGGGCAAATAGGTACCTTTCCACTTTAAGCATTAGGTCTGTCACTATATAGATTTTTTTTTCTTTTTTCATTCACATTAGCTCTTCATGGAGTAAACCTTCACTATAGACAAAGCATAAAATGTCCTATGCTTTAACCTGGTGATTAACCCATCTTGGGTGTCAAGCATTCTTTCCCTGAGGACTATAGCATTCAACAGGCAAATGGAAAGGGTTGTGATTTCAGCACTTCTCCATTCTTTGACAATCTTTATAATTAAGATTGTCTGCCTCTTGTAAGGCACTAAAGGCCGGATTCCCTGCTGGACTTCCTAAGATACTAAAAACTTGGTGCTGGGCCTGTGTCAGGGGCTCCAGGTGAAGCCTGGAATGTGAAATATGAAAAGTCCCATTTCTTGGCTGTTTTAGCACTGTTGATTGGGGTATTTTTCTTGACAACTATGTATTTTGCTTTTTGCATTTATGATGTAATTGTTTTTATTTTTATTTGATATTGTTTGCTGGTCAGAGTCACTTGTTGAATTGGGCAGCTTTATAAATGGTGTGTGTGCATGCATGTATGTGGCATAGAGGTTAGAAAGCAGTACTACAGGCTAACTCACTGCTCACTGCCAGCAGTTTGATCCTGACTGGCTCAACGTTGACTTAGTCTTCCATCCTTCCAAGGTCGGTAAAATGAGGATCCAGATTGTTTGGAGCAATATGCTGACTTTGTAAATCACTTAGAGAGGGCTGTAAAGCATTCTGAAGAAAGAACCAATAAGGGTCAAGGGCTTGGAGAATGTATTGTGAGTATCCAATGTAATGCAACCCTTTGTGACTAGCAAAGGTCTAGTTCTAGTAGATTTTTATTGGTCAAAAGATAGGTTTTGGATTACCTGACTACCTTTCTCTGTAGGTTGTCCAGGGTCATGTGTTTGGACAGACATCCATATAAATACAATGCACAAATAAATAATTAAATAAACCTAAGAAATCCTTCATTCAATCTACTTCTAGATGTATATAATCTAATTGCAATTTAACATATTTTCCCGATTGTGCCTGACACCAATTCAGTTCCAATGTATTTCATCTTTGTTTCTTTTATTATGGTTATTTCAGGGACAAAATCACCCCCAAGAACATCCTCAAAGTGCAATGGACCTGAATCAATCTGATGAAGCAGGAATGATAAATGCAGAGATAATTGAAATAAAGATCTGTGAAAATACATGGGATGAGTTACAGTCCAAATACCTTTGTGTATTGTCTCTACCAGAAGATGTAAATCCTCCTTCGCTCTCCTAAAATAAAAGCAAATCCTACGTATAAGTAGAATAAATGCCAATGGTTGAATGAAAGTCATGAATAAGCACCAATATTTGAGACACTGAATCTGCTTATATCTGAAATTAAATAGCAGCTTGCAAATTCCTGAATCAATATCAAGTCTTCTGTGGAACTGACAATTATATTAATGGGTAGTCTTCCTTTTAAGAACATCAGTGAAATCATCAGCTTGATATGTGATGACACAGAAAATTCAAACCTCACTACATCATTATTATCTTATTATTTCATCCACAAGAAGCACAAAATATGTAAGGAGTAAACAAAGAAGCTATTCTGAATTATCAAGTGTTTTTATTTTATAACAGTTTGCTCTTACTCTTGCTGTTTCTATTTTCTGAACCTGCAGTTCTGAATTCAGAACAAAATCTGCATTGATGAGAATGGACATAGAGTAGCTTTATATCAGAGAATCAATAAAATTTAATTAAAAGTTCCATTGACATCACAGAGTGATTAAAACCTTAGAATCTATGAAGTCATTTGGAGTAGTTCAGTGGCAGGGTGGGTTACAACTAATGTCTACTTGGAGATCAAAATCTATTCATCTACCAGTCATAAATACCTTATTTTTTTAAAGCCTCATTAAGAGACAGAGATAAAGAGATAGAAAAAAAATATTTTCATAACAGCATCTGTGAAAGCTATGAACATTGATTCAGAATGTTGTAAACATGCTCTTGCATTAGGCTAGTTCACACATTTTAAAAGCGTAGACTTTAACGTAAGCAGTGTTTTCAGTTCTGAATTGTTCGTTATATCTGCTCAGCTAGATCAGAAGCAACTGCAATAATCTTGTACCTTGTATGAATGGATGAAGTATAAAAATTGAATGTGATTGCTTCTTTAAGGTCATTTCATATTCCTTTTTTATAAGAACTTTAACAATTCCAGACTGCAGCATATGTTGCTTCACAGAGAAGAGGAGATTGATTTATTGTCCAAAGCACTGGAGGGCAGGACAAGAAATAATGGGTGGATGCTTGTTAAAGAGAAATCCAACTCAAAAGTAAGGAGAAATTTTCTGAGAGGGAGAACAATTAATTGCCTAGGATGGCATAAGGTCTTCTGCCTTAAGCAGAAGGTTGGACCAGAAGACCGGTGAGGTCCCTTTGAGCCCTATGATTCTAAATTCTATGTTTTTTTTCCTCACTTTGCTCCACTGTATCTTAAAGTTAAAGGTGTGCTAGTCATTTCCAGCTCTAGGGGGCCGTGCTTATCTCCGTTACAAAGCCAAAAAGCCAGCACTGCCTGAAGACTCTCCATGGTCATGTGGCTGACATGACTAAACACCGAAGGTGCACAGAACACTGTTACCTTCC
>AZIM01001095.1:224205-234339 GCA_000516915.1 Ophiophagus hannah
TTGACAAAATAAATAAATAAATATAAATAAATAAATAAAAAGTCCAGCTTCTCCCATTGACTTTGCTTGTCAGAAACAGTTGGGAAGGTAGCCCAATGGTGATTATTTGCCTTTGGGATGTTGCAACAGTTGTAAATACATGCCACTGGCCAAACACTTGAATTTTGGTCATATGACTGTGGGGGATGCTACAATGGTTATAAGTGTATGGACTGGTCATCCCAAAGATGCTTTTTCAAGAGGTAACTGGTTTTCACTTCTCATCCAAGAAGCTTCTTCAGCTCTTCAGAAAGTCCAGTTGCCTCTTGAAAAAGCACCTTAGGGACAACTCTGATCTGGATGACTGACAATCTTCATAGACAGTAAGGACTGGTCATAACTCACTTTATTCAGTGCCATTGTAATTTTGAATCATTGCTAAACAAATGGTTATATGTCAAGGACTGCTTGTAATGAGTCATGCTGTCCACATATGCATGCTTGCCTAGAAGAATGGAGAACTGGGTTCCCACATGGTTGTGCTGGGAAAAATGGGAACAGAGAGTGCTACATATGCATCCTTTAGCACCTGAGTCAAAGGCAAGATAGAAATATAACAAACTCATATCTGGAAGAAGACATTGAAGAAATCTCCTGCTTAACCTCATCCAGTTTTAAAGCTTATCAGAGCAGCCACCACATATAATAAGTAAAATTTCCTGCCAGAATGAAAGCACTGATTGAGTGCTGATTGGAGAAGATAAAAGTCTTTTGCTATGAAAATTAATATTAAGAAGCTAAACAAGAGTTAAACAGAATGAGAAAAAGAAAATATCACTCCTACGATTTAAGTCAGGGGCTATTCTTTCAGACAGAAATGCACAGCCACATTCATAGGAGATCAGATAGGACTTAGGATACACAAAACACTGTTTAAAATCAGTGTTTAGTTCATGCTGGCTGGGCAATTCTTGGAGTTGAAGGCTCCCAGAAAAGTAACCAAGTTTGGAAAATGCTGGTTTAGATCAATCTATAAAATAAATCAACAGAAAGGGATCCTAACCTTCATCTAGCTCCACTTTCCCTTTTAAGCCTAAGGCTATAAGCCTAAGGCTATTTTCTTTTGATTTGTTAACACTTCTCAGAATTAGAATCTTTTTTGATCTGGATGGTGTTGGGTGAGGGATTAATAGAGAGGGTAGATGTTATCTTAGATGGAAGGGGAGGGACTGGTTAATAAAAGGTGCTGAGAGGCAGTTGCTCTCAGCGCTGGCTTAACTTGGGATTGCCATTGTTGCCTGCTTGGAGGAAACGAATTATAATAAACAAGTCTTTCCACAATAAATGTGAATAAAGTCGTTTATTAACAGAGTTCCTACTGTTTCCAACGAGGGCTAACAGATGGTGTCAGTCAGTGAGAAAAGACTCCCTTCTGCCTTCCATAATTGAAGACAAAAGAAGAAAGTAAAGTGGAGTGGCCACTTTCCCTTTTAAAAGCTCACCAGAGAACAAAGGAAGCCTTGCTGTTCCTGATCAATTGCTTAAAGTTTGCTTTTCTTGGGCTTGGATGGTCTCTGCCTATTTCTAGACGGGCAAGCCCATCCCATTTCCTTTAACCTTTTTGAGTTTGAAAGTTAGATTTCTCCTTTTTCATCAAATATGATGAAATTGATAAGATTTGATAAGGTCTTCAAGAATGGAGCAGTGAGAAGTTTGGAGAACAAATGGCAATGTATGGGTTAGTGTATGGACATGATGGAAGCAAAGATGATTTGCAAGAGGAGGAAGGTATGGAGAGAAAATGAGGTTGCTGCAAACTAGATTTTACTTTTATTTTCCTTTTTTTTAATTGTATCATTAATTTCTTTTGCCTACTATTTGTACTGTTGTGCTGTGCTCTGGATGTTACTGACCTTAGAGGGGAATGGTGTGATGTGTGTAAACAGTTTATAGGGTGTCAAAAACCTAAACAATTCATTAATACCTCCCCATTTAAAAAACAATTCTTGCATTTCTCCACAAGCTACTGATATTATGAAATCAATAAGCACACACTATCCTTCCCCCAAAGTGATTTATTGAGCAGAAATGGCCTTCTACAATGTAAGTTTTTCTGTCCATCTGTCCCACTACCATCTGATAGGAAATGACCAGAACTCTCAAGAAATTTCTGTCATGTTTTTCCTTTTTCATCCTTCTCAGCTGGTAGTGTAAATAATTGAGATATTTTTTCATGGAGATATTCTGCTGTTGAGTCAAATCCTTTCCAATATGCACAGAATTATTTTGCTTGCAATTGAGAAACATATGTTGAGCAACATATTGAGGAACTGTCTTACTCCAATTATTTCTACCTATCTCATTAAGTCAAGTAGGAGGGGTATGTTCCAGGTCTTGTCAGTCAGAAATTGCCATCTAGTAGGACTTTGGAAATGTGTCGTATCATTTGAGGTTCAGCTGGCCCCAACTCTGTTCACCTTTGAAAATCTCTAAGAGGCCAAGAAAAGTAACTGAGCCCATACTTCCAGTACATAGTATTTTGAGAAGCCACTTTGTGTTTTGGTTGGTAAAATTCTTGTCATCCACCCGAAGTCACATTTATGAAATCGGAAGTCATATAAATTGATGCAAACAAACAAATAAATAAAAGAATTCCCTTTGAAGACTAAGAAGATCATTGCCAAACTGAAGATATTCTCTGCTTAAGACTGGGTCAGCCCAAATCCAGTCTGAAGGCTAAGAAGCACACAGAACAGAAGTTGTGACCTTGATCTTGTTAGCCATAGTTGGAAAGCAGATTAAGCAGGTGCAAAGATCACCTGTCAAAGTAATCATCACTAAGTGAGATACTGTTGTTCTGTTGAAATTATGTGGATGTTGTTGGATATTATTTTTAAATTGGCACCAGTGCATATGCACATTTTGTAGGTATTGTGATATGTTTCATGCTTTTTCGTTCCACATTAACTAATAAGCATTGGGGGTGAGGAGTTGTTTAATTGCTTCAATCTCAACAAGCATTCAAACGTGTAAAATCTTAGGTATAGATGGAATTGGATGGTTCTTCCAATTACTTTTTGTCTGTAATTCTGTACACAGCCAGACTTTGGTTCCATTTAAACCAGTGTTTTTCAGTGCTGGCAACTTTAAGATGTGTGAACTCGACTCCCAGGGGAATTTTTGGAATTGAAGTCCACACCTCTCAAAATTGCCAGCACTGAAAAACACTGATCTAAACTGTCTAGGGTTGCAGTGTTCATTGCTAGTTACTCAAAGGATGTACAACAGAACTATTGCAACAAGCCAGACAGCATCAGAAAGAAAAGAATTCCCCTTCCTCTCAAAAATATGGAAGAAGGAAACAGTTGAAATCCAATAAAATATAAATGTCAATCCTTAAAAGAATTGAAAAAACTAGTGTGTGTTCATTTATAAATTCCTATTAAATTCCTATAAAGATATGAGAATGCATAAACCCCTGAAGAAAACATTCTAAGTACAAGATGGAGATAAGTCCACAAGGATACAGCATCCAGGTGCTGTTTTAATAATTGGGTCATTGCTTGCATCTCCATAAGTACCAGTTTCCCCTGGTGGCAAGTTGGAGCATGCTCAGATATTACTACCATCTCTTCTACACACCATAATTTAATTTAGAAAAACAGCCCAACTGTTTCAGACATAAAACCAGGGCCGTGAGAAAATGCAGACTTGGTCTCCTTCAGAGATTCCATTTTCAAGCAGCCATTTCTCATAAAAAATACATGAAGGGCAGTTTTAATGTACTAATAATTCATTCCACAAGGTCCAGACTGTTCATTCCCTGGCCTAACCATGCTGTTTGTGCAGTACTGAATGCATTAATATACATTTGTTTTCATATGGTGCACACTTATTGAAATCCAAGTGATTGTAATTTGTAGTAAACCTCTGTCAAAGCAGAGATAGTGCCTACTAAAAACTATACTTCTGCTGCTTTTTTGTTTAATGTGCTATGCAAGGCACCTTTTAATGTGGGCCTCAAATTGCAAAAATCTTTTAGAGCAAAGGTAATATATTAAGGGAGGGAGAAAGAACTAATAATAGGGCAACAGAAATAAATCATTATGGATAGGAGGTCCACATTAAAGTCAGGTAATACTCAAAGTCAAGTGATTTGTTATTATTTCCTTTTCCTACATAATCTATATAGGGTGGCCAACAATATTTATTTGTAAGAGTCCTTGTGCTTTTTTAAATTTTATGATAAATACAACAGTCAATCATTCTTTCTAGGTTGCAGATGCAAACATATCAGAAAAGCTTTGCCTGATGAACTTAGTTGGGCAACTGTTGACAATATTTTGGCTATCTTATCATATGTTAAGAACAAGATAAAAAGTTAATAAAAGCAGTTTCAAAATAGCATTGAAGCAGAAACCACTCACTAAAGAGTTAAAAATCCTCACAGAAAAAAACAAATACAGTTAGGCTTAGTTAGATTATTTGAAAAGGCAAAACATTTCCTGGAATGATGCATAGAACCTTAAGAAGCTAACATAATTAAAATTATCAGCTTGAGGCAGTCTCCAGAGATCTAGTAATCAAAGATGAGAATAAGCATCCAGAGATGTTCCCATAAGCTTCAATACCATTTGAATAGGGGTTGCTCTAATAGATATTGCATCAGGATTACTCCTGGAAGTTTGCACACATTTTCAAAAGTCGTAATTCAGATGATGGGGTGGACACACTCCAGGTCTTCTACTGTAAATGTTGTCACCTGTTGAGACCTCAAAGGCATGCTTTCTTAATGGCCATCCTATCCCTTTGAAGCAACCTCTTACCTGAAATCAGAGACACTCTACTCTTTTAGCCTTCTGGAGAGCTGTGAAGACCTGGTATTTGCCCCAAGCATTAGGCTAGGATGGGGGTTTGGTGTTTGGGATAAAGGGTAATTTTGTTTTTAACCATGTTAAGTAAGCATGGAAGGAATCAAAGAACTTAAAACAAATAATTTTTATTGAAACACATTAGTAATTTGCAACATACAATATTTCTAATTATGCCACTATTGAAGAACAAGTCCTATTTAGAAACAATGTATAACTTTCTTTTTCTCCTCCTGGCTTATGTAACAGACTTCCTGCCCCCTAACCGTGGAGGAAAGCATGGGCTGACTGATTCCATGGGTCCTTTGTTTTTACAACAGTCAGATTTGCTCTCACTCATGGGGATTTCCCTCATTTGCAATAATTTAGAGAAGAAAAAAAAACATCTATCCATGAACAAATAACTGAGCTTGGCTAATAGAGCTGTTTCAGGGTTAATCCCTAGGTGTTTATTTTCTTTTTTGAACTAGTTAGCATTATCCTTCCTGCAGACCATTTAAAATATATTCTTGAAGTTGCCAGATCATTTTAAAGTTTACCTTGACTGCTTGATCAATACGTTAAGCTGAGATAATAATTTAACATAAGCCCAAGATGTATTGTTGATGATGTGTGCACATACTTTAGTGACAAGTACCAGTTCCAGAGGTGAGTTAGATGGATTACAAATGCAGAATGAACTGTTAATTAAAATTCAATGTAGGAGGATGAGAGCCAGGCTAAACATTCTAATGCCAAAGTGATTTTACTTTGGGGGGAGGGGGGGGGGAGGGAGAAGAACAAACCAAGCAAATTCTATTTGTTTTAAAAAAAATTNNNTCTTGGGGGGGGGGGGGGGGGGAGGGAGAAGAACAAACCAAGCAAATTCTATTTGTTTTAAAAAAAAATTAGTAAATTACTTCATATAAACCATTTTAGTGGTTTCTTTGTTATGCAAGTGTGACTATGTGTGTACCTCTCTAATGTATTTCAAGGCTTGCCAGAGTTGGGTTAATTGATCTACTCAGACCTTGTTCATTAGCCTCTTGCTTTAATAAAAGCACTTGTGCTACTCATAAATGCCAAGACAAATTGAGATAAAAATATAATTAAACTGAGTTCTTATTTAGCTATTTTTTATTTTAGTTCCCACTGGCTAATGATTAAGTGTACACAACTGGCTACGGGGAAAATATGATCTGCAATAAAAGGCTACCCAGGAATGTAAAGGTAAAAATGCAGCTGTGGATTCTCTAGAATATAGGTTACATTTTCAAACAACCAATGGTAACATTACCATTGGTTTTCACCCAGACGTTAAGATATTCTTTGTCCAGTATTCAGAATGAAGATGTGAGTGTAGAAGTAAGATGATAAGTAAAGATACGTTCTCTTCTTTGTGCACTTTAATACTCACTTACATTACAAGAGGACTTGAGTTTAGGCTACTGTGTTTAGAAGAAGAGATACTAATACTTTCAAATATTGCACTTTCCAACTCCAGAACTTTACTGAACAGAACAGAATAACAGAGCAGGCCATTATTTTTTGCTGGATCTACTGTGTTTTCCCGAAAATAAGATTTGGTCTTATTTATTTATTTTTGCCTCCAAAAGAGGTATTAGGTCTTATTTTGGGGGACATCTTTTTCATTGTCTCACCTCACAACACCTGCACCACTGGCCTGGCCAGCAGGAGACCATGTGACCACTGCAGGCCCACTTCTGCAGTTGCTTGCAGCTGCAACTGTCCTAAGGTAAGCAGGTACAGGGCACATGGGGGAGCTTTACCCCATCCCCACCCTAGCTTGATTTTTGTGCCTTGACCTANAAAAAATCAAACTATAGCTTATTTTTTGGATAGGTCTTATTTTTGGGGTAACACAATATTTTGTACTTATGGCCAATCCCTTCATTACCAGTTTTCCTCCCAAGAAATGAATTAGTGACAGTTAATCACATGATAGTAGAATTGCTGCTGCCCTATCAATAATCTTCAAAAGATCAACCAGAGCTCAGTTTTCTCAGAGGAATGATGATTTCTTAACCACAAATTAGCCACTTTCTGAATTAAAATTGCACACCATATGTGAATCATCACAAAGTAAGCAAACCTCAATATGCCATAATTATTCATTTGTGACTGACTCAATTGGCTTTAACTACAAATTAATCCAGATTTATATTTGATCTACAAAAATCCAAATTAATATTAGATGACACATAGAAATACAGATAACTTTCACTTTTGGCTGCCATCCTATAATGGACTGCGTGAAAGACCTTGGGGAATGAAGGAAAGAGATGCTGCTTAGGAAGCAATGAGACAAAAGAGGCAGGAGCCCTCAATGGCTTAATGGTCAGAAAAAGAAATTTTGAAAGGACTCACCCTAATGTATCAAGCAGTTAAAAGTGGTGGTGTGAAGTTTGGACTTTCAGACTTCCAAGAGCCTGTTAATATAACTTTATGAACAATAGTTCACCTATTTGGGGTTCCTGTCTAGTTTACCTGGGATATCCAGTACACAAAGTCACATGAATTAGTGAGTTATGCTCAGTGAAAAATTTATCAGAAGCAATTTTTAATAAAATACAAGTTGTTCTCGTCTACATATCTCAATCTCTTTACTCTTTCCCTAGCATGTCACTCATAAAACTTATTTGGTTGGACCTTAGAGAATGATTTCAGTTCACAGATGGAGAAACTGAAGATCCAAAAACCTGAATGTGGTCCAAATAAGTCCAACAACTGGTGAGTTGAGATTCTTGTTAGGTTGTTGTATTTTAGCATTTCTTAGATTCAATTCAACATAGTTACTCTACTTGTCAAGTATCAAAATGATTTTTTTTGTTTCTAAAAATATGTACCAGAGCCCTGATTAGAATGCAAAATTGCAGGCTAACTCTGCCCACAGCCTGGAGTTTGATCCTGATGGGTTCAAAGTTGACTCAGCCTTCCATCCATCTGAAGTGAATAAAACAAGAACCAGATTGTTGGGGGAAATATGCTGATTCTGTAAACCACCCAGAGAGTGCTGTAAAGCACTATAAGCTTAAATGCTATTGCTTTTCTACTCTTATGCACTAATATATTAATATCAATTTGTATAATATTAAACATTAGATGACATACTGTGCTTACATTATGTATGGTGGAAGAGCAGAATCTTTCCAATACTGAGATAATTTGAAACCCACAGAGATTCCTCCACAAACTTGATGAGTAAGGAGAAGGAGGTCATTTTCTTGGATTCTTCAAAAAACAGTGTGCCACATTGATTTGGGCTATGTACCTGCATCTTGATTCAGAATTTCAGATGTATGTATTTCCAAGTAATTACTATTGGAAATCAACGCATGGCTGATATACTGTATACTAGATTAAATGAAAATTTCAAAAACAGCACAGCAGTAGAGGTTTTGTTTGTTCTGAAGACTGATGCCAAATATTTTGGGATGGGGTGGTGAATTTTTAAAATAAGGAAATGCAGACAACATTTTAATTTATAGCAAAATTAGATGACATGTACAAGGAAAATTTATACTTCTGAAGACACTAAGAAATGTCAATTTTCATATAAATGAGTTCAGGCCTTTTGGGGGAAAAATATGTGCCAAGGAGCCCTTGTAATCTAGATATTTATTATAAGGACTACAAACACTTCTTATTATGTGTTTTGTTATAAAATAATCTACAATAGCAGTGACTCTACCCAGAAAATAAGACAAACTCCATCTCCAAAACTGATGACTAGATGAAGCATGTTTTAAACGGGCATCTTCGTATTTTTGACGGCAAGGAATTTGATTCAGTTTCCATACTTGTGTGAAAAGTGAAGGTGTCACTAGACCAGTATTTCTCAACCTTGCAACTTTAAGATGTGTGAATTTCAATTCCCCAAATTCCCCAGGCAGTATGGCTGGCTGGGGAATTCTGACAGTTGAAGTCCACATATATGAAAGTTGCTAAGGTTGAGGAACACCACTTTAGACGAAATTGCCTCTACATTTCAAATTGCTAATGAAGCCTCACAAAGGCTCAGCAAATTATGGGCTATTTTGAATGCCAATTATATTGTGGAGGAATCAGTGCTTTCAAGTAATAGCTGTACATTTTGTACCATGTATATTGTATCTGTACACAGAAGCGTAAGTTAAAATGATCTATTTATTTATTAAATATATTCTGTGCTGCCCAATCAAAAGACTCTCGGCAGCTTTACATATGTAAAGAAGCAAATGTGACAGAGCCAAGCTTACATCTTTTAAGCTTTTCATGTTGCATCTGTGCTCTTTTTGATCAATAATATATGGCCTATGGATCAGCAACTTCTTTGTGTATAGCATTTCTGATGTTTGTCCATGCATTTTGAAGATTAGAATGTGTCTTAGAGACCAAACATCCCTTGAACAGATGTCTGGACTTGTCAAATCTGTATTACAATTTGCACTGTCCCTTTTCATTCTGCTTCATTCTATAAATAATAGAGCTTTTAAAAAAATACTCTCATAAGATTTCTGGTTATCTTTCCTGATGTAAGGCAAGAAAGAGCATCTCTCCCCCCACCTCAAATCTAGAGCAACTCTTTCTAGAGACATCACAAGCTGTATGTTGCAGAGTATCACTGCAGTTGCAAAAACGGCTTTTCCTTCAGGCTTTGGGCTAGAATGATACTAGTCTGTCTTTTGAGAAGTGGAGTAGATGATTGATGAACCATGACTGCATGTTATTAATAAGTTGGTTTATTGGGATTATTTTGGGGGATTGAAGTTGTATGGTATTTATGTAATATTGTCTTTTGATGAGGTATTTCAAGCACACTGTCCAGAGTCACAATGACATTGTCAGATGTGAAAGACCAGGTCTCTTCCAATTAACCTGATTTATTGCTAAGAAGCTTATGCAACAGGAATCTTCTCAACTAATGGTTAGCACCTGCTTAAAGTTAGATAAGGGTCAATGGAATTCAGAACAGGTTGCACTTAGTCTGCTAGTAGCTATGTAGGGATTCTCAGCTGATGCCTCTTTTACCTCTGCCCCCAAATTCTGCCATTCATTCTCCTACAGACACGAGATGGCAGTCATATACATTCAATAAAGAAGTATCAGGAAAATTGGGAGTGGAGGCTGAAAATAAATAAATCTTTCTTAGAATTCTATGGGGGACAAAATAAATTGCTGTATCACGAAAGGACAATAATATCCTGAATCCATTGGAATCTGCTGTTTTCCATTCACAGTTTTCATGATTTTTCATTTTGGAAAGTTTTCTCCCAAAATATATGTATATGTATATGTATATGTA
>AZIM01001095.1:255207-266979 GCA_000516915.1 Ophiophagus hannah
TAGATTTTCACGGGTAAAGGTATGCAGGCCTTGGTGTATTCGGGTCTTATCCGAATACACCAAGCAACTTGCTCAGCTCTTCCATATGAGTCACCACATATCCATATTTCAGAAGAAATCAAGCATGTTATTATAGCAAGTGCCATTTTCTGGTGACATAAAGGGGACAAAGAGATGAATTGTGGGAAGTGAAGATGGGGAAACAGATCATGAAATAAGAATGCAAGCTGTTGCATGTTTATGCTAACAACCTATGTAAACATTATATTTCATTTAACTTTTTTTGGCTCAAACGTAAAATAGGGTTACTAAATTTTCAAAGGGCATCTGGAACTGTGCCTGTAACAGCTTAGCCCACAGCAATTCTGCAGTGAAATCTTATTTCTGTGGGCTACTTGCATCCTACATAATAGCTATTAAACAAACAAAAAGGTTAGCTGAAATGTTGTCAATTCTGTTTCAACGTGTGACAAAGAATATTTCTGGAGAGTCATTGTTCTTTTTTTGTTTGTTTGTTTGTTTGAAGCTCTCCCTTTTTAATGGCAACATACGCCTGCCTTTAAAAGCTAAGTTAAAAGAAACTTAATACATAAAGTGGCTGAATGCTCAACCCAGAAATTTTAAGGATACATGAAAAAAAAAAGTTTACAACTCTAATCAGTGACTTCTTCAATTTTTCAGAGGCTCATCCACATGGAATCAAAGGTTGTGTTATCTCCAGAAAACCATCTAAATAAGCATAGGAGAGTTAAAAGTATTTCTGACTTGCAATTTCTTTGCAACTGGGCTCCATGCTCTTTCCTCTTGCCTCCAGATGTCTTCTTGGCTCCTGATCTGCTTCCAGGCTAAAATCTGCTTGCAGCTTTCTTCACCAGTGACAGAGGGCTATGTTCTCTTTTTCTATTCTTCTAAACATGCTTGAGATTTTTTTTTTAATTCCTCTTGGTGCTTCTTTGGACTTTACGTTGTCATAGGAAGTGGTAGAGGCAAGGGTTCTCCAAGCATTAAAACAAACTTAAAAGCTGGGGATGGTCTGCACAGAAATCATAGAGGGCCCCACTCTTAAGACTTCAAGGAGGGTGATTTGCTTCTGTCAATGTGCTCTCTGAAACATCTCTCTTGAATGCTTTGCACACTTGCAATGGAGGGGCTTTTGCCTTACTGTTATATCTCTTTTGACCACTCTGAAGCCTCCCTTAATGCCAAAAGATTTTCCCAACCTTGGGGGAAAAGATCAACAACAATCCCATTGTAGTATAGTTGGTTAAAGTGCTGAACTCACTGGAGAAGAGCCTAATGCTGGAAAAGATTGAGGGCACTAGAAGAAGGGGACAACAGAGAATGAGGTGGCTGGATGGAGTCACTAAAGCAGTAGGTGTGAGCTTAAATGGACTCCAGAAGATGGTAGAGGACAGGAAGGCCTGGAGGAATGTTGTCCATGAGGTCGCGATGGGTCGGACATGACTTTGCAACTAACAACAACAATAAAGAATTGGGAAAACCATCCTCATTGACTTACAGGGTTATTGTGATGGTGGTGGGAATTGAAAAAGTGTTAAACACTGCCCAGAGTTACTAGGGCAAAAGCTGGATATAGATTTGACAAACAAACAAAATAAAATTAGCACAAAGAGTCACCTTACAATGCCTTCGCACATAAAGTCAGGAAAGCTTCAAATCACAGGAGCACTTACTGAACAATGACAGATGGGATCTTCACATATAGTTAGGGCCCAAAGGATAAATCAGTGAATACAAGGACGCCATGAGATTGTCTCCACAATTCTCTTCTACTTTGAAAGGCATTTTCAAAACAAAACAAAAAAAAAGACGGATTTCTTTTTCTGCGCAGCATGAATGAGTACATGCATAGAAGTTGTTTACTTTTAATCTCATACTCTTGATTTTATTCTTGTTGACTTCTGTGAAATTCCTGTAAACACTTTCAAGTGGATAAATAATTTACAGGACAGTATCCTCTTTGAGTCTGCATGCCAAATGACTGCATGTATGAACCATTCCCAGTTTGATGGAGCTCTGACTGACATGTTGCATGCCTCTTACATGACTGTAGTCAACGGCTCACATCCTGATGAGTATAAAACCCTGACATGTTGACAGTATAGAAGTGCAAGTTCTTCCAAGCACATGGTGCACTAAAGAGAAAGAATCCTACCTTACACAAGGAGAAAAATGAAAAGAATGGGGGTCATTTTTCAAAGCTCCCCATTAGCTGTTCATCTATACCACCACAAAAACTGACCTGTCAGCTCATAACTGTACTTGTTTAATTGTACTCATTTTCATATTTTGATTTTATGTTTGTTTCTATTGTGTGCTGCTTACAGTCACTTTTCTGTTAGATAGGCAGATATATTAACATGATGAATAAAATAGATATCTTCAAAACACAACTTCCCTACCTTCCCTTTTTAATGATAAATTAACAGTAGGATATTCAGTGTCAGTGTGCAGGATGAGCAGAGGCCTTTTGCTTTCTTTTCATTCTCTATCTTGCAATAAAGGAGGTGAAGCTGCATTCCCAGCTTCAATTCCCGATCCATCAAAGTAGGGCTGGAACAATTTGCTGAGGGCCTAGGACAACTTGCCATGGCCAGCTTGCTGTGGCCATCTCACATGGTTATCTCATGGTTATCTCACTTCAACCCACTCACTGCAGCCATCTCGTCACAGCCAACTCGCCATGGGACAATTCGGCACAGCCAACCCATCATAGGAAAATTTACCATGGACAATTCCATGAGAGAAACCTAACACGATAAATGTTATCCACCACTGTTTCTTCAACAATATTTTTATCAATGGAAATAATGCCAAAAAAACAGTGATGGGAATGGGAAAGTCTTCCTTTACTGCTATGGCCACTTCATTAGTGTCGTGCACAATGTTTTTTGACAGGCTGGTAGAGATGAGGAGCGTTCTGTACGTCTCAGGAATGAATTAGAGGAGGAAATGGGTTTGTGAAGTTCTCCCTTTTGTTTGCAGGTGATAGATTTGATGGGGTTAAGGGAAGAAATTGGATTCACAAAATAGTATCTAGGTACAAATATTTGGAAACTATCCTTGTCAAACATTTTCTATGGAAATTCTCATCTGAAAAAAATTGTAAATCTTTGGCGGGTTAATACTGAATGCTTGACCATCTCCTGGTGTTCCATGGACAGAAGCAGGGCAGATGAGCAAGTAAATCTTTCTTCACACTTCAGGAGTTTTATCATCCTGAACTATGAAGGAAGCCTATGGCAGGAATCGCAATGAGAAAGATAAAACAAGATTTCTTTCCAGTTGTATCATTTTGACATTGCACACATCCCAATAAAGAATTCCTCGGATTTCAATCTTTTGCAACTCAGTTTTTCTTTGAGGAAGAGCTTATCACATCAATTATAAGATTGATTCAAATGGGACATAGCATTTAACACTTTCCTGTATGGTTGTTTTAGAGATTATGTACATTGACATGGCATGATATATGTCTTAAAATTGTTGTGTTTGTATATGTTTCTGGTTAAAATCATTAGATGTAATTGTATTTGCATCCTCACATATGAATATGTGTGTGTGTCTATGTGTGAATACCATGTGCTTCACAGGGAGTCCTTATTTAGCTACTGTCTCATTTAGTGACTATTTGCTAACAATGGTGTTTGCTAATGGTGATGCAAAATAACTTTGCAACCAATCCTCACATTTATGATCTTTGCAGGTTTGCAAAACAAAGCAAAGCTGAAGTAAGATCATAAGCATAGTCAGAGTTTCACTTAGTAACTGCTTTGCCTAAAGAAGCCAGCTGTAGTTGTTAAACAAGGACTACCTGTATTTCATTGCTCAAAGGAGTATAGAGGGCAGACTAATTTCATTCTTCCTGTGCCTTCCCGCAACTTTAAAAACTGTATCTAATTAATTAGCACATTTTCCCATTAGTGTATCTACGGACTCCTTTTACATCTCCTGTGTCTCTTAATGAAGTAGCCTTTTTTAAACATTTGAACGATGTGAATTTGTTAGCTCAACCTGACCAGAATTAATGACATGTGAATTGCCTGCCCATTCCCCAGAATCTAAGAAAGTGTTCCAATAACTCCCCCAACCCCCAAATTTATCACATGCAAACCACATTAACCACAATTAAGCAAAGTGGCTTTCTGGTAATAGGGGATATTTATGGCCTTAGCAATAGCAATAGCACTTAGACTTNNATACTGCTTCACAGTGCTTTACAGAGTCAGCATATTGCCCCCCAAAATCTGGCTCCTCATTTTATTGACACTGGAAAGATACAAAGCTGAGGCAACATTGAGCCACTCAGAATCAAACTCCTGGAGTGAACAGTGAGTTAGCCTGCACTACTGCATTGTAACCGTTGCGCCACCATGGCTCTTACTAACAAAACAATACTGCAGAGTCTCTGGGGAGATCAAAAAACAGCAGACTAACCATGGCCATCAATCTGACTGAAAGACCTGGGAAAAATATGGGTTTTATCTATGCATTTGTTTCTTTAAAACATTTACAAAGCTGATTATCTTATATCAAACTCTAGGGCGATGACGGTGAACCTATGGCACGTGTACTGGAAGTGGCATGCAGAGCCATCTCTCCGGGCACACCAGCCATTGCCTGTTGCTCTTCTGGGTTCTGGTGTGTGCATGCATGCTGGCCAGCTGGTCTTTGTGCACACATGCACATCAGAAACTGGAAAACTATTGGTTTCCGGCACTCTCACATGCACGCTTGGGAGCTGCTCTTCAGGTTTCTGGTGCTCCTCCATGTGCTTGCATGCTCCTGTTTCAGCATTTGGTGCCAAAAAGGTTTGCCAACACTGATCTAGGGGATCCCAAACAACAGTTAACACAATATCAATATATCATTAATGCTTACATATATCTATTAAAACCACAAACAATAAAACCTGGCACCAGGTAAACTTTTACATTTAGTTCATCACTAAGTCCTCTCATCCATCTCACCCTCTCCCATCACTTGGATAAAAAGTCAAATCTTAATTGTTTTTCATGGGGTTGAGGCCTGCCAAAGTAGAGTGGAAAGGATGTTCCATAGGTGTAAGGACTGCCACGAATAAGGTATACTTCCTACATCCCATAAGATGGCAATGTTTAGGGGATGAGTATGTACCAAATTTATGTGAGTTAGATTAAATCTTTCCCCAAACTTTCAGGCTTTTGGTGTAGAATTGGGGCCAGAGGGCTGCCAAGCGGTCACAGAAATGATCTTGTCTATGTCCCATTTGGAGAAACTTCCTCTAAATGAAAGACCATACTCTCAGGATACCACATTCTTGTATTATGTAGAGCATTAAGCCTAGTTTTAGAACTGCATGCATAATCCCCTTGTTATCCTCATAGAACCACAGGGTACTATTTGAAATTGCCAGTCCTATATTCAAAATAAAAGAAATGCTTTGCAGAGATAAACATAAAGAGTCTAATATTGAAGTGTGTGCGGTTGACTGCCAATTTATTAATCAGTTTTGGATGATTAATCCCATGCCTTTTAACTGACTGACCAATCAATTGACTGAATTAAAATGAATCTACTTATTACCCAAATCCTGAAATACTGAAGGAAATTTAACATGATTTGCAATTCAATAACTCATCTTGCCATTGCTAGGAGAGAGCAGCTTTAATATTGTTTCCACTCTTTGTCACAGCAGTGTACCAGAGCCAAAATAGTCTCCAGTGATGTGCGAGGAAAACTTTAATTTGTTGGCCTGCCAATTAAAATTTGCTCTCACTAGCTACAATGCTGGTTGACTAATCTGCCATTTAAGATGAATAAAGACTGAGGCTCCAAGATTGACTTAGACAGTGAAAACATCATCCATGTATTCCAAAAGTAGAAACCAGTAATTAGTTATACGCTCACACTTTCTATCATGCATCCTTTCTTTAATATAATCTTGAATTTTCTCTTATAAGAAACAGTGAGGTTCCTACACCTAAGGAAAATTCCTTCTTGGACCTGGCACCACTTTGGAAAGCTTCAGAAAGGTTTTAATGTTTGGCAAGTTCTCAAATAGTGTGGGTCATTGGCACCTCTTAGAAACAAGGCTTCTGTCCGTCTTTGATTTTCTCTACAGTATCGGTAAAAGGCTTATACTTCTAGTTTCTACAGGCATCAATTTTCTGATTGAACAAGCTTCCAAACCTGCCCTGCCCCTCCCAGTTTATATTTTTTCCCAGCCCAACCTTAAGATGACTTCCCATAAAGTCTATTATTAACCCAAAATCCAGAACTCACATAAACCTAGCAAGTTATATAAAGAACTCTCTCTTCAGGAGCAATGCTGAAAGGTTGCCACAAAGAGAAGACACAGTGGCTTCTAAAAATGTTCCGTTGGAGGAAAAATACACTTCCAGCCATCACGTTCTGCCACCACAAAAAGCAGATCAACAACCTGCCAGGGATGGGCTATTTCTGTGAATGGGTGGCAAACCATTGGGCAATAAACACCAATTCATGGAGAAAAATAGATGAGGTGCAAGTGTGCCAGGAAGATAGCACTTGAAAAGTAGGGGAGGGGGATTGCCTCTTCTTTAAGCTTTTGCTAATCTTTTTGTTGTTTATAAATCCATAGATGTTCTCAGGAAGTCATTTTCAGGTGTGGCTAACTCAAGTTGAGGAGAGAATCCAAAAAAAGTTCTGTCTGCGAGCTACAGCCTTCATGGATGTATAGCAACACCTACACAAAAGCAGAAATGAAAAAAGTGCAATCTGCAGCAGTGATGGTAACAGGGGTGAGAGGTCAATTGAATATCCAGCTCTTGAGGAATTAGTTGCAGATCAAAAAGATTGTGAAGCTCAATGTTAAATGGATCACCAGGATGGCTGCTTTGAGGTATTTAATTAAAGACAGAAATTGACTACCCATTTCACATCAGTTCTTTGTAGTTCATACAATCCAAATTGCACTTATTGTACAGTCAGTTTCATTGCATTCATTGGATTATACCTCAGGGTAAACAAGTTCAGTGTCTCTCCTGTACATTATTTAAATAATGACAAAGCACCTAATACCTTTTGTGCACATGAAAATAAACACCATTGAACAATTATTGGACCATTATTGGACTCAATGCTTTAGCAGAAGTCATGCATACCTTGTGCAAAGGTTTTGCAGAAATTGTGCTACTATTAAAACCTTTTTCCACTTCAGGCACTCCTTTGTCAACACCCACTAGTGATTATTTTCCCCCATGTCTCCCTCAGGATGAAAAAATGGATCCCACAGCAAAAGAAATCCAAGGAAGCAAAACTGAGAGCTCCTTTGATAAACTACTTCTTGTATTCTTTGCTCAGGTTCTCTTATTTAGAGGCAATGCTGAAAGAGAGAAAAAAGAGGGGGGAAATGGCCTGGGAAGCAGAACTGGGAAGAGGACTGGAAGACGGGGGAAAAACCTTTAAGAATGAGAGTGTCTCTGGTATCAAGGTGTCTGCCTGAGTCTCTGAGATGTGGTTCAGGCAGCCACATGGAGTATGCCAGCTGTTCAGACCCACCCCCACAGTCTGCTGCAGCAGTCAGTGTTACGACATCTAATTTCTATTATTCATTTACCGAAAGTCTTGAAACCTGTTATTAGCTGTGTTTGTGCAGAACCAACCATCAATGCAATTGCTGACATTTACCCTCACTCAAGCACAAGTGAGAGAATTTAAAGCATGCCAGATGTGAGAAGCCCATCTTCACAGCATGGGAAATTATTCTGATTAATGCAAGGATTCAAATAAAAGACAATGAGGGAATAATTGGAGATCATACAGCATCCTATATTTACAAAGCCATGCTCTATATGAGAATCAGGGTGACCCAATGGTCAGTGTGTTGCACTGGATCATGGGACATCAATTGAATGTCTCTCGGATTCAACAATCTTTATGCATCTCCAAATCCCAGTTCAGCTAATGGAATTTTTGAGTCCAACGTGGAGCCTGTGGTTGATCTAGAACACAGGTGTCAAATTCATGGCATCACATTGCTGTCACATGATGTTTCATGACATTCTTTTTCCCTTTGCAGAGCTGGGGTGGCCTGCACATGATGCATCTGGCCCAGGGGCTGCCAGTTGGACACCCCTGATCTAGAAGTAACTTGGTTCAATCAAACTTGTAGAAGGTGAATGAATAGGTCTGTATTCTTTTCTTTAATGTTTCTCATTGAGCCATGGAAAGTTGTTTTGATTTAGAGCTATATGCTACCTGGCCTGTAAAATAACTGATACAATGTCCTGGATGACTTTAATCTGATAATCAAGTCAGATTTTCTCAGCTTTGAATGCTGTTTGCTCCAGAAAATTAGCAGGTAAAGGTTTACCTATCCAGTTGTGGCTGAATCTAGGGTGTGATGCTGATCTTCGTTTCTTGGCTGAGGGAGCCAGTATTGTCTAAAGACATTTTCCATGATCATGTGGCCAACATGGCTACATGACTACGGAAATTAGCAGTCCCTCAAAAATAGGGATTATTTTTGTAAACAGATTTCTTAATCATCAGCCACATTGTTAATTATAGTAAATGTTGAGATTAATTAGGAATTCAAATTATTTTTATAATGTACTCTTGTGTCTTGTTTCTGAGATAACGGCATAAAAGACTGCAATAAGTCATTCAGATCAGAAGCATCTATTCTGATGTTTGTTTTTAATGGATTCAGGTACATTACTTTTCCATTTTAGATATTTAAACCTTTTAAAGTTCAGTTTTAAGAGTTTAAAACAATATAATATGGGTCTTAATGCAGTTCTTTATGCAGATCTATGTTGGAGATATGGGGCCACTTTGGTCTAAGGTTAAAGCACCAGGCTAGAAAGCAGAAGACTATGAGTTCTAATCCTGCTTTAGGCGTGAAAGCTGCCTGGGTGACTTTGGGTCAGTCTTTCTTAGGTCAACACACTTCACAGGGTTATTGTTGTGGGGAAAATAGAGGGTGGAAGGAGTATTAGGTATGTTCACTGCCTTGAGTTATTTATAAAAAATAATGAAGGTGAAATATAAATAAATAAATGTTCTAATACCAATTTAACCATTTCACAGAGGCTTTGTAACAATTTTCAAATGAATGCCATGTAGCATATCAGAGTTTGATGTTTGATGCATAATGATGTTACAATCTGAAATGAAAACAGTACTTTTTATGTGTTTAGTATACAGACATACAGAGTGAACATGTTATCATAAATATAGTGAGCCAAACATGTAAACAGCAGAGATCAGTATTATGGGGAATTTCATGTGCAAAGTAGATTGCATAAACTCAGAAATAATATTTTTTTCAGTAGAGGAATTAACTATAGTATAAAGGAATTTGAAATTGAAAGTTCAAAAATCAAGGCAGTTATTCAGAATAGAAGATTTTTGCATAATCTCTGGGGCCAAAATCCGTAATAAGTAAAACATTGAATGTTGTTTTATTCATTCCAGGTCATAAAAACCTAAGGTGCAAATTGTTCAAGATTTCAGCTTGAGCACAAACATTTTTACTGGCAGTCATTATTTATTTCAACAGAATCTAGTTTGACACATTGTGCTAAGGTATTAACCATAGTGGTTAGGTTGCTACAACATGCTAAGCCAAAAAGACAAAAAAACAAAAAACAAAAACCACTTCATGGTTTAGTGGAATGTTTGAATGTTAGCTTCTATTTTTCAAAGATTGGAAATATCTAGTAACTTTAGGGTTTAATTGCTTTCAAACGCAGCAAATCCCAAAGGTACCTTTTCAAGAGGCAACTGGACTTTCTTTGTTTTTCTTTGAAGACACTTTGCTTATCATCCAAGAACTTCTTCAGTTCAGCAAACACAGCAAACGTTTCCTATGGAGTATTCTTCTTAAGATGGGACAAGTTGCGGATCAAATAGGAAAGCCAACTACAAAGATATTACTTAGAGAACAGTATTTATCCAGTTAGCTTAAAACCTATTCATAATTACATCTTATGAAACAAGGAAAAGTAGCTTGATGAAGAGCAGCTGTTTCCTCAGAGAACATTGGCCCAAAATATAATGGTTAGAAGATGCCTTCTGTATTGGGAGAAAAATATCAGGAGCAGAAGAAATGTTGGAGCAGAAAATCAGAGCCATACAGGAAGCATAGAGATGACTTTGCCAACCAGGTTTCCCTTATGCTTAACAACAAGCCCTGGTGGGCTCTTGAATGTTTTCACTGGTTGGGAGTCTTGTTCTTTGGCAGGAATTTGATGTTGGCTCTTTAGCGTCCAGTTCTATCTGTAAGCCACAGCCAAGCAATAGCAGACAAGCTGGCCAAATGAACAGCAGTCTTGGAAAGGAGATTGTTCAAAGACTTTCTTTTTTCAAAGGATGGCCTTAGCATTTTGTCTGAGGAGTTTAACTGGAGGAGAACTTGCTGAGTGAAGGAGCAAGGGATCTAAGTGATCCAACAATTGACCACTAAATCAAAGTGCCAATACAAGCAAGAGGCAGGAAGACATTGTATAAATGTGATAACTGGTCCTGAAAGCATCTGTGCCCTTTTCATGTTATACAAACACATTTTCAGCCTCTATTGCTGTTCAAATGGACTTCAAAATGCCTGATAAATCTCAGAAGGTTTTAATGGATGACAGCAGGATTTTCCCACTGGTCAAAAACCAATCACTTAGTTTACATAGTTGATTCCAGTTCAAATGATTGTATTCAATTTACATAATGTATGCCAGCTGTAGACAGAGCTCAAGGCCTTGCCACAGTATTTTGATTTATGTCTTCCTTTAGTTCTGCCAACAACATATCTAGAAAATTGTTACCTTATCTTTTCCTTGAAAAGTTCCTAAGGCGATTTTATGGTTGTCATGGTTAACTTATAGTTTATTTAATTGATTAGCAGTTCAAGAAGTAATAGTGCTCTCTTATCTTAATTTGGGCTTCCTTTGTGCTACCTAATCCATCCACTATAAGTTCACCATATTTCAAAAATAAGTTGAAGACCTACTAAAGAATTTAATTTAGAGTCACAAATGATGGTGAGTAGATGCTCATTTTTCAAAGCCTTTCTAACTCAGCACTAATACGTTTTAGCACTACGTTTTTCTATCAGACTAATTTTACCAGTTTGGAAAATATAAATGGGAAGATATGCAACCATGAGCATCATATAAGATAAGTTTCCCCAACTTGAGTAACATCCAAATGGGTGGACCAGCTCCCAGAATTTCTTTGCCAGTATGGACACTGGTGATAATTATATAAATTGAAATCTGCACATCTGGATGGCATATGGATCAAGGAAGGTTATTTTAAGAAGCTACAGGTAATCACAATAAGCTACACCAAATGACTTGAAGATCATTTCACAACAACCAGCAACAAAAATTAGGATAGACAGATGAGAAGACTAAATTCAGCATTACTTGACCACACAGTTAGAAATTTATCTCATATTCTTGGAAAATGAAATGTGTAGAATATTTTGTTAGAAAAGACAGAACAAAATCCCACAAATAGGAAAAAAATTGGCTCCCTCTCTCCCAAAATTCTTTCAGGTTCTCAAGTTCTGGAAAGTTATTTGCTTTAACATTTCTTAGTGAAAATGCAGTGTATTGCATAATTGAATAATAAGATTTTTGATCAGAAATAAAAATAAATTAGAGCAATGAATGAATGAATGAATGAATGAACGAATTCTTTATTGGCCAAGTGTGATTAGACACACAAGAAATTTGTCTTAGTGCATATGCTCTCAGTGTATATAAAAAGAAAAGATACATTCATCAA
>AZIM01001096.1:72757-87422 GCA_000516915.1 Ophiophagus hannah
GAGCTGGTCAGAATCGAACTCCTGGCAGGGGACAGAGTTAGCCTGTAATACTGCATTCTAACCACTGCACCACCACGACTCATGCCAACCTGACCATCGACTGTGGCACTGTGTGCTTGTCAGAAAATTATTCCCAGCATTCAGGACACAAGCCAGAGTATGGAACACATTGCAAGAGCCTGAGCATTGACCATGCCTGTCCTAGCATTTAGTTTCAGCATAGAAATGAAATGGCAAATGAATGGTATAGCATAACCCCACAGGTAAATATTAGGCTAACCCATCTGTTAAAAATGGGGAAGTTCAGCGTTGAGATATGGCATCTGGAAACGACGTGCATTAATTATAATGGCGGGTTGGTTGGTTGTTCTCTGAATCCACTGAGAGAAAGTTAAGATGCAGTCTGGTCTTGGTGAGGACAAGGAGCTTTAGAGATGCTTGGAGAAGAGGAAGGACAGAACGCAAAACAAGAGAAGCACATTCTTTTTAGAGGGGAGAGACCTGTTTCACGATTGAACAGCACAAGCCACATTTCAAGAGCAAATTTCTCAAAATGTCCACAGAACTTATATTTCTGCACTGCAGCGATTTAGGGGCCAAGCCTGCTGCTCAGAGACAGGGAATGCTTGATGCCTTGCATTGAGCCAGGAAATGCTTTCCCCAGGAGGCAGCACCCCAGAACATGAATTCTTGGATGTATGCATATGCAATTCAACATATGCATACACACTCATCTTGCATGTTCAGGCCAGCACAGTATTCCGAAAGCAGCCTAGCAACATGTCAAAAGCCAAAAAGTAATTGCTGTAACTTGTTCTTGATTGCACCTCTATGTTTGAAAGCAAAACATTGGTTAACAATCTCAGAGAAACTCTAGGCGCTGAATGGGAACGTTGGAGTTTCATTGCCTGATCAGGGGAGTTTCAGAATGCAACTGCAAAGTTTGCCATCACACCTCAGAACTACAGAAGCAATTTGCAACTCTGTTAATTCAAAACAAGTGAAACTTTGCTGGTTCGGTCATACCCTAAATCGTAAGTAAGAACGTATTTTAAGTGGACAAAAAAATCTCAAAGTCCCACGTTATTACATCAAAACACATATATTTGTTACTCACTTGGGGGGGGGGAATTACATAAAACGAAACAAACTCAGTTACCATCAACAGTATCGTGGAAAACATTATTTTCATCTGCAAAACTTCTGGTGCCTGATATGTTGCCATAGTCAAATATTGGTCCTTCCAACAAAGTTACAATGTCGATCCGATTGATTTTTGTTAATACAGAAGTTAAGGCATCAGCTGTGGGGAAAAAGGACAAAACCCATTAAAATTCTTGTAACTTTTAATTCTTTGGTTAGGTGGCCTGTCATCATAGGAAGTGTGGAGGTCTCTAAACAAAAGAGGAGGCATCAACTAAATTATCAGAGATGGGAGCACATGAGCTGCAGTGCCCTGTACATTTTGAATTACTTATTTATCCAATCCCGCCATGTCTTTTGATCACTGAACGCACAATGCTGCGTAAATCAAAAACACTTAACAGTGTGTATTGGCAACTTATTCTCCAAGACATTGTGTCCCTCTGCAATATTATACAGGCACGAAGATTAGATGACCAAGGCTGTTGGATATATAAGCACTCTGGACACAGAGGGTTTGGGTCTGTGACTGTTCATTCACACATGCCCCTGAGCCTGTCACCTATCAGGTAGCTGCATTCTTTTTGTAGGAACTTCGAGATCCAGATCTTTCTACACAAATCTTAAACTTACTTGTAGCATTTTTTCCATCTCTTGTAACCCATTTCTTTAACAACATGAAGCTCTGAGCAATTAAAGAATTTGGGTTTTCCACTCGAATCTGATTAATTTCATCAACAGAAAAATTCAGCTCTCTTGCCAGTTCTGCGGTGTGGGAAAGAGAAAAGAAAAATAATTATTCGTGTTTTATTTGAACAACCCATTTAAAAAATCAAATGTATGTCTGACATCAAACGATACCACCAGTTTTTATTCTCAGAAAATTCAGCCTAAACTTCCCAACACACCTGAAAGGCCAAAAGGGTGTAGACAGAAAATAATGAGAGCCATTTTCAGAGACACCCTTGAGTTGCAGACTCAGGAAGAGAAGCCAAGAAAGTTATGGGTCTTCTTTTTACTTTGTTGGTCTCAGTCTGGACAGAAACAATGGTCCAGGCAGAGGGGTGGGGCAGCCCTTGACAATCTCCAAACATGCAACATTATGTCTTGGATTCCAAGTTTCCAAAGCCAAGACCAGAAACTCCCCTGTCATCATTACAACCTAGCTCCATTTGGTCCCAGCACTGCACTGAAGGACTAGAATTAAGAAGGACATCTGCTGTGGCCAGAATGAGGGCAAAATGAACGGACTCATCTAGGATAACTCCACCCCCACCCCACCCCCAGGATAACAAGTGCAATGCTCAACCCTTCGCCTTCCATATCTGAGATGATGCCAACTGGGCAGCCTCCCAACACCCAGTAGGAAGCAATGAAAAGAATCTGGCTGTGTGGCTTGCTTGGCTATTGTGATGATGTACTACAAAGATGGTTCTGAAGCAAGAGAGGAGATACCAAAGTCATAGGGCAGGGGTGTCAAACTCACGTCGTCACGGGACGTGTCGGGACTTTTCCCCCCTTTGCTAAACCGGGCGTGGGCATGGCCAGCATGTGAGTTTGACATCCCTGTCATAGGGGAAGACTCCACATGATTACAAGCGGGTGTCTCAGTTGTAGCAGCCCTTAAGTGGCCTCAGATGACCTTAACCTGGGGGAGCATTTGGAGGGAAGCCTCCAGGCCAGGAGTCTTCAAACTTGACAGNAGTCCACAAGTCTTAAACTTGCCAAGCTTCAAGACCCTTGCTCCAGGCAATCCTAGGACTGAGATGACAAAATATCACTTAGAAAAAGGGGGAAAGCAAGTATCTCTGATCCTGTAGTGCTGCTGCCCACAAAAATGATATGGCTGCATCAGCTCAACAGGACCATCTTTAACTCCAATAATAGTGCGGAAGGATGGTTTCCTTCATCTTTTCTTACCCGCTCTATTTATTTTTGAAAATACCAGGAGCTCCAAGAACTCTGCTCTTTCCCATTTTCTTAATCTTTCCAGCTGAAGAGCAGAGCCAGGATGGACCTGGGAGGAGTAAGTTCGCCCTGCCCTCCCCCATCCATCAACACACGGATACACACCTCTCTCCCAGGGTTGTGAGTTTTTAGAGCAGGGGTCTCCAACCTGGGCAACTTTAAGACTTGTGGACTTCGACTCCCAAAATTCCTCAGCCAGCTTTGCTGCCTGAGGAATTCTGGGAGTTGAAGTCCACAAGTCTTAAAGCTTTGCTGCCTGAGGAATTCTGGGAGTNGAAGTCCACAAGTCTTAAAGTTGCCCAGGTTGGAGACCCCTGCTCTAGAGCATCAGAATATTCCAAACCCTTACCTGTCCAGCTAAGTCCCAGGTGATCAGCCACAATTGCCATCCTTATATCTGTCCGTTCGCATGGACTCTGTGGACCTGTGATTTACAATTCTTCTATTAAAAGGGTAATGTGAAAGGGTGCTCAGCACTGACTAACATAACTGTAATACACTGTGTTATTTTAATAGGTGCTTTTAATCCAGTTACTAAAAAGAATGGAATGCCCTGTTTTGTTTCTTTTTTTTTTTAAAAAAAATATATATGCAGATTCGATCTGGAATTTTCCCCTTTGAAAGGCTAGTAGTGTTCATCTACATGAGGTCAATATTGTGTAAATGGAACCAAACATGCTGACAATCTATCTAATGAGCTGAATAACATGATTTAATTACTGGTGGAGGGGAGGGGAAAAAATAGCCCACCAGGAACTAAAGAATGAAAAAAAAGTTCTTTCTTTCGACAAAGGGCAAGATTTACTGCCCAGGAGCACCTGGGGGGCTGACATGAACGTCTTAGGCATGCACCCCTAGCTATCTACTATACAGACTTCACATAAAGGAAGAAAGAAGAGCATAAAAGACAAAACACAGAGATGACAATGACAGAATGAGAACTAGAGAAAGTCACTACACAGGCAATCACAACAGTTCATGCACTAGGATCAACAAGTTGAAAGTTTTACAAACTAGGCTTGGCTTCCACAGGGTGAGCCCGGAGAGCTCCAGAAACCTGACTCCCTCCATTCTCACCAGTCCTTCTCTTACTCCTCCTCCTCCTCCTCCTGTCACTGTCGGACTTTTCAATCTTTGATTTTAAAGATGCTGCCTCTGTTCTGATATCTCTAGCGGGCTTCGTTGCAATGGATGGCTGGAAAACTTGAGTGGCTTCGGACAGGGATGTGGTTCTTGAAGTACTATCTTCTTCTTCCTCCTCCTCCTCCTCCTCCTCCACCTCCTCAGATACTCCTGGTGGCATTTTTTTCTGTTCATCGGATAGTCGGTCGACAAGCTTTAAAGCCTCACCGCTAATTCCCTTAAAATATTCAATAGAATGTTTACATACCTCCCTAAGCTGACTTTGTTTTGCTTTAACAGTTGTTGCGGCTGCGGCTGCTGCAGTGACGGTGGTGGTAGATCTTACCTTTAATGGTAATTTGGAAGGAAAAGAGTTGGCCTTGCTTCTCTCTACCTGCCCTTGGCTTTGAGTGGGTGGCATTTTTCTAGCTAAGGCCAAGTTAGGCCTCTGGGTGCTTTTTATGGGAATCTTAGACCTCCCCTCTACAGGTGGAGAAGAGCTGCACGGCTTCCTTGGGTCACCTCTCCTGGCCTCCCTGACATGACTCCCCCTGCTGGTCTGGCTAATACTATGCAGCACAGCGTCTTTGGCTTTTATGGGAAGCCGGGAGCGTGTTCGATTCCCGACTGATTCGGAGGGTGCCTGCTGCTCTCTGGGTCTTTTCTGCTTACTGTCTCCTTGGGTTGCACCGTTTCCTGAAAGGTGTTTCATTGGATTAGCTTTCTGTGTGGGACCCTCGGACTCAAAGTGTTCGTTTGGCACTACTGTACAGGTAAGGTGATTGGTAGGTGTGGTGCAGGGGTCCAAATTGTTGTTGTTATTAAAATTATCTTTTGGAAAATCATACTTCTCTGCTTCCCTACTGCTGGTCTGGTTAAGCACTGCTGTGTCTGCGACCTCCTCTACAGCTTGGCAGCCTAACCCCTGAGTCCCTGGTGTCACCGTCTCTAGCTTATCTGCCATTTCCCCAGACATGTCTTTCTTCAGCGTCATGGTGGAAGCTGAAATGCCCATTTTAATCGGTGTGCGCAATTTGGGATCGACTTTAGAAGCGTGAAGCGCCACGGACGGTTTCTCCAGTGAGCTACAACCAGGTGTTGCTTCCATGCCATCTCCACTGGCCTGGAGGATGAGCTTAGGTTCAACTGTTGGCGTTTCTACTTCTCTCTCTACGGTTTTCTCTACCGTTCTGTCCCCTGACTGTGGCTGTGTGATGGCAGTGACTTTATTGTTATCCCCTTCCCCCTTGTCCCCTGACTTCCCTTCAGAAGTATGCTCACCAATCTGAAAAAATTGGAGTCTTTCTTCAACAAAATCCCTCTTGCTCATGTCAATTGCACCACTGCGAGTCATCTCAAACATCTTCCCTTCATGAAACGGGAAGGGGTTGGGCTCACTAGTTGGGGTACTTTCATCTGTCGGCGTCCTAGCTGGCGTCGTGTCTGGGGTGGTGGCTGGAGACCTGTCTTCCACTGCAAGGCCAAAAGGCTTGGAGTCATCATCCCTGCTTTTGGATTCAAAGACTTCGTCGTCTCCACGGTTACTGGACCAAGGGTCAAAATCTAGGCTCTTGGTTGCTATGGTTTTAAAAGGGGTGGCAAACTCTTCATCTACTTTGTAACTGAAATAGGTATCAGGAAACACGGTCCTGTCAGGATGTCGTCCTTCCAAAGTGAAGAACTGCGCCCCCGACTTTTGTTCAGCCTTATCAACGTTTTTTTCAGCTGCTGGACATTTTGATAAGGGTTTCTTCTTTTCCTCAGAGCCGACTTTTTCCTCCTCTTCAATAATTTCCAGCTTACTTTGGCTAAAACTTCGATCAGTCTGTTTCAAGATGCCTTCAGTAACCCAGAGATCTTTTTTAGTTTCTACTGCTGGATATGCTTGCTTAGAATCGCTCTCGGTCAGCCCATCATCCTCATCTTGCAGATCATACCCATCAAGGGAGTCAATTTCGGTGGCATCTGTATCGTGGGAGAATTCTGCGGTGGTTGCTATTGAGCACTCAGTAACTGACTGGTCATTGTTCCCATTTGGTGCCATGTCATTTTGGGGGGATTCAAGAGCCAAATCAAATTCATTGGGCTTTCTGCTCTCCTTCGTTTCGGAAGATTTGCGCGTGGTGGTCTCCTTCCAGTCATCTTCGATATCGTTCAGTTTAAACATGTATCTTTTAATTGGGATGGGCTGATACAAAGACTCATCATCACTGGAGTCGCTTAGATCTTCTCCTGGCGGCACAGGAGAAGGAGGCTGAACGCGGATGACTGGTTCAGCCAGCTGACGCCTCTCAAGTTCATCCTGAAGGTTGACTTCTGTCAACTCCATGTCACTCTCAGAGGAGGGACGCGGCTTTTCTGATTCTGAATGATCAGCGTCTAATGGAGGAGGTGGTGGAAATTCAATATAGGCCACCCGGTTTCCCTTCGGCCTTTTGTTAGATTCCCTGTCCAAGTTATTGGGCAGCTCTTGCTCAGTTGGGGGAGAGTGTTTTACGGAGTTGGATTTGGCTTCGGCCTCCTCCTCCGATTCCTCTGACACCTCGGGGATTGGGCTCGGTTTGCCAGGTATATAAGCGATGAGTGAATCGGGTGTTTTGGAGGTAAACTCGTAACTCACTTCCTCTGAACTTGGCGTCTCTGGGGTGAGGGGGCTTTTCCCAGAACTGTCCATAAAGGACACCTGTTCTAAGGTGTCATCCTCTGGGCTACCTTGAGGGGAGGGGAGCTGCTTCTGCTGCCTGGTGGTATAAAATCCCCCTCTCGTCTCTTGCACTGTCTTACTTTCCTGACTTACAATTTTTTTGATAGTTCCTTGCTGTACCTCTCTTTCATACTGCCTCCCTACCTGAACAAAACTGACATAAACAGGCAGTGTTTTGATCTCCTTTGCTCCTTCCTCTGTTGCTAAAGGGGATGGTTTCATCAGGTCAAATTTCTTTGCGGGAGACAGTTTTCCTGGGCTAACCTCTAAGGAATTGGGAGTCTTACTGGGGGCTGACTTTGTCTCCTCCTGAGGAGAACTTAACTGGAAGCAACTGAGTTGCCTGGTGCTGGTTGGACTATATTCTACCCCTTTCTTTTGTTCAGCCACATCAAACTGTCCCTCTACTTTGTCCTTATCCATTCTGACGTGGGGCAATTGAGTTGGCAGTTCGTGGCATGCAGTTGGGGATTGTCCTTCAAGAACGCCACCTGCCAACATACTTTTCTCTTCTGAAACTCTTTCTGGAATATGGGGTGCCATCAATGGTTCTTTTCTCTTTGAAATCCTATCCCTCTCTTCGCTGGGATAGTCCCCTTCTCTGACAAGGTATTCTCTATAAAGCACCTTTTTGGATGGAGACTTTACAGTCACTTCCTTCACCTCCTTAGAACCTGATCCATTTGTGGACACTTTCTGCTCATATTCAGTTACAGTGATCAGTTCACCAGATTTGGCCAGATCTTTAGTCTCAAGAGGGTCAATCTGGTTTTCTTTGACTACATCTTGCACAAGCACATGGGAAAGTTTTTCTCTCTGGGCTTTAGGGGAGGATGTCCCCGGACTTTCCCATGTCCTATAAATCTTTTTTTCCCAGTGCCCCTTGGCTGGGACAGGCACTGCACTGGCACCATAGGCCAAGCCCTTCACCTTTTGCTCTGCAACGGCAGAAACGGTCTTGCTTGGTATTTCATCCTTGGCCTTGGGGACCTTCAGAGGAGATGCATCCTCAATCACTTTGCCTTTGCCCCTGGGGCCATCTTGGAAGCAGCCAGCAGGAAGTTCCTTCTGCAATGCTAAGTTCCCATCCACCAGATCTATCTCTTTGGCCTGTTTTTCTCGGGAGTAAAACTGATAGACTGGGAGCTTGCTGTCCTGCAACTTTTTCACTGGGATTTTAGATGGCGCATCCAGCTTTTTCTCCTCTGAAAGCATCTCCTTACTTTTGGAGCCCAGGCTCTGTTCAAATTTTAGCCTAATGGAGCTGAGCTTGGACTGCTTCAGCTGGAACCCGGTTGGCAGAGCCTCTGGGATCTTGCTCTTCTGAACTGCTCCCTTGGGTTCCTTCAAATCCTTGCTTGGCTGAGAGAGCATCTGCCTCTCTGGGCTGCTGGGCAAACTGGCTGCCTTCCTCTCCTCAGGTTTTGGCCAGCCCTTCCCATCCTGAGCACAGACTCCTCTTCCTCCTGCCCAGTCACTTCGTGACTCAGAAGCAGTCACCTTCTCCGGACTGCTGCTTGCTGATCTAAGGCCCACACCGGCCTCTCTCTCATTACTTTTCTGTTGCTTCTTCGGTGATTGCAGCTCATCGTTCAGTTTTTCTGTCTTGTCCCGGAAAAACTGTGATACTTCGGTCAGCTTTTCTTCAGCCTCCTTAACTGTCCTGTCCACCCTGTCTTCATACATCAATTTTTCTCTACCTCTGTCTAATCTGTTCTCGGCAAAACGCATCCACATAGCATGCTTTGGGCTACTAACATCTCCGGAATAATGCAACACTGTCACTTTCTCATAAGGATCATCTTTTGATATTTTACCCACACCATTTTCTGATATCTCTTTAGAGATTTTGGTGAGGATGTCTTGTGGGGATGCTGGGGCTATTTTCTCTCTGGATCGTTTATCAGGCCCCTGAAAGTCTGAGCTAGGGGGGGGGACATGGTCAGTTACTGACTCCTCGGTGTCTGAGTAAGACACATCTAGCTTTTCTGAGAGAAGCATTTTCTCAGCAAACCTGTAAGATTCCCCTCTTAGTTCTGACAACTCATCGTCATGGTACTCTACTGAGTGTTGACTCAAAAGCTTCAAGGTTTTGTACGAGTCATCAGACATAAGTTGGGCAGAACTAGGGCGACTGTCTTCTTCCTGAGAGACAGGAGTGTTTACTCTAGAAGATTCCAAATAAGAAGGCAGGGACTCTTCGGCTGTCAATTCTTCTTCTTCAGGTTGACCTTGTTCATCCGAACAAGGAAGGGCCTCCTGCTTTTCCACATCCCCTTGTGACAAGTCTTTCTGATATACATACATTTCTTTCTCTGGATGCTTTTTGGTTTCTCTAATAATGACTTCAGTAGGCTCAGCCTGATTACCTTTTTCAATATGGACCTCTATTATACGCTCCAGTTTGGGTTTCATTTTGTAGTCCTTCTCTGCGGGCTGGGGTGACATTTCAGTGGATTTGCCAGCCTCTGGGGAGACCGAAGACTTATGCTCAAACAGACCTGCCAACTCCTTGGAAGGGTCCCGTCCTGACTGAAAAGCCTTCATGATGTCATGAACAGACATGGTTTCCTCGATTCTCTCTGAAGGGCTCTGAGTGCATGGAGGTTTGTGGTAAACCATTCTGGTAGTGGTACTTATGTGGGTTTCTTCTTTCACACGCACCCCTTTAGCCAGGGCACACTCGTCTTCGCTACTGGCCTTCACTTGAAAGGTGTTCCCCTTCCCCTTGAGGGAGCCCCCGTTGGGACGGGGCTCCAGCTCCATAAAGGTGCTAACCACTTTGGGCGAGGGCGGCTCTTCTGCGTGAGGCTCAGAGGCCTCTCCCCCCGGTGAGGGTTCATAGCTACGGATCACATGCACCACTTCAGTTCTGGTCTCCGTGATCACAGGAGGGAGGGGCACCTCATGGAAAAGGGGCTTTGGCCCCGTGCTTTCTGCACTCTGTGGAGCTGAAGGGGTCTTCTCACTCCTGGTCTCGAAGCCACTATCGGACAAAGGACTTTTATCTTGATCGTGCTGGGAAAAGTCATCGGGAGACTCCAAAACAGTGTCCGTTCCAAAAAGAGAATCGGCAATTTTACACAATTCTTTCTCAGAAGTGGATGGCCTCACGGCGGCTGGCGGCATTTTCAGTTTATGTTCTTGTAGCGCAATGGCTGGTTTGAGAACCCTTTTCTGCCTCTCTTCCCCTTCCCTTCTCCCGTCATCAAACTTGTACTTTAGACTTGCCAGGGAGCTACTGCCAATGTCATTCGTTAGGTAATCAATGACTTTGCTCAAGTTGTAATCCTTTTCAGAGACAGCCTTGACTTTGATCTGCACCTTTTCTGGGATAGTCAGAGGAGGGATGATCATGCCCTGGCGTCTGGCTTCGTCAATCTCACCTGCACTGAACTCTACCCATTCTTCCTCAGAGGAGTGTCCTTTATCGTTCTGAGAGAGTTTGGCTTTATTCTCTACACAGACATCTTTTTTCAGTATCTCGCTAACTTTTACTAGGTCCTCTTTGACTTTCTCAACAAGCTTAAAAGGTTCTTCATCATCTATTCTACCCTCTTTGGCCAGTTCTGGTTGGAACGCCTTCTCCTCCATTACATCTGTCTGCAATATTGCTGTCATTCTCATTAGGTCCTCTTTCATCTCGGCCACATCTTTTAGTATCTCCTGACTAGAAGATAAAGATGACGGTGTGGACAACTTAAGGGCCGAGGGTGCTAAGAACAAAGATGATTTGACGGGAGATGAGGTTCGGTTAAAGGGAGGTTGGGCACATGTCTCTGTAGTCAATGTTTTAAGAGGTGAGAGCAAGGCAGCTGCTGATTTGGCCAGGGAGGGGGTCTCGGGGAGCTTCTTTAGTG
This sequence comes from Ophiophagus hannah, assembly GCA_000516915.1. Classification (NCBI taxonomy): domain Eukaryota; kingdom Metazoa; phylum Chordata; class Lepidosauria; order Squamata; family Elapidae; genus Ophiophagus; species Ophiophagus hannah. The sequence continues at coordinate 83,555 of AZIM01001096.1, forward strand.
CTGGTTCTGACAAAACATTGACTACAGAATAGACTGGCACCGTGATGGTTGATGAGGTTACTGACGAGGTAGTTGCTGAGATTGACCCGAGAGACGTATAGAGCACCCCTGTAGAAGGAGCTCTGATTGACTGAAAGGCGGATGGAGTCGAAGACACGTGCGACCTGAGTGGAGAAAATGGCTTTGCAGGAGCCGCCGGCAACATTTTCTCAACTGTGTCGGTGGCTGCTTTAACGGCACAGCTTGCAGAAGAGGCTGCCACCCCCATCTTCTCCTGAAAGGCAGCCGTGGCCTTGGAACCACCGATCAAGCTGATGGGAGATGGGTATTTCAAAGGTGATATGGATCCGTTCACCATGGCCACCTCTTGGTGCCCAACCGTGTGTTTCATGGGGGATGCAGCCATTGTGACTTTAGAGGGCGACATGGCATCAACTGCAGATTTAGCAGGAGACACCACCGATTTTAAAGGTGAAGACAAGAGAGGAGAGGCTGATGTGATGATGGACTTAAATGGCAGGCCTGAAGAATACATGTTAAGGTTAGATTTGGGAGAGGCCGGAGGCGTCATGGTAATGGATGACCTCTCTAAGAGGGACCCGGCTGTGGTCACAGGAGATGTCCGAGTGGGGAACACAGAAGCCGACACCAGTCCTTTCAAACCAGCAGCTTCCGTGGCGGTTGGAGCTCGGACAAAGGAACCGGGAGAGACTTGGACATTATAGGGAGGCTGGGAAACCATGGTTTTCATAGGCGAGATTGTCCGAAAGGATCTAATTGGAGAAGCTACATCACTAACGGATTTAACGGAAGATGTGGTAGAGGCTCCTAGCGTGGATTTGATGGGCGAAGCAGAGGAAACCGACCAGATGGACTTTAATGGGGAAGCGGTTGGTGTGTTAGAAGACGAGCTGGAGAGGGAAGTGAAGCCCGATTTGCTTTGTCCAGGCACAGTGATGGGTGCTGTGGTCCATGACTGATAGGGTCTTGCGGACAAGAATGGCTTGTAGGAATAGGTGGTGGGTAAGGATCTCGTAGCCGTGGCACTCCGTTCAACTGTTTCTTAAATGGTTAAATCAAAATAATATATAGAGATATAAAAAACGTAAAAATCAACAAAAATGGTTGAAAAACAGAGAGACCAGAGAAGAAAATTGGTCAGTAAACGTTTTGTAATATTACAAAAAAAGCAAATACAATTGTTCGTATGAATCAGAATGAAACAGGTAACAATCAATGGCTAACAGGAGGGGGGAAAATAGGAATGAGCCATGTAATTATGGATAATCAAAAATGTTTATAAAAAGGAAAATGGAAAAGACAACAAGAAATGAAAAACAGAAAAGCACAAGGCAACCGAATCTGCAGACAATGAAGAAAACAGAAAAGGCTAAAAAAAAAAGAAGTCCACGCTGGTCCAGCCACAACCAAAAATTCTTCTCTCACTTCCTATTGACTTTCTGATGTGCTGAATTGGAAGTTTTAAATCTTTCAGTTCCATTTGCCTGATAATTTATATGTCTTTGCTGCCAGCAAGGGTCACAATTTCCTCAGGATTGTCTACCTTTTAAGGGCTTTAACCGTTTTGTTAAGTTCTTGTATAGGTTTGTGCGTGTGACTCTGAGCAACTCTGCTTGAGAAACACTCCCAAATCTTTCATGCAGAGGCCCCTCCCCCCACCCCTCAAAAATCTCTCAAAGTGACAGGCAATTGATGTGCAAAGTGTGAAGCAGGGGGAATAAAGTCAGACCTCTCTCCCATGCACGCTTGGTTAATGCTTCAGGCTCACAAAGCCAATAAGAGCAAGAGCTTTTCTGACTCAAAGATTAAAACAACAATGAAAAAAAAGTCCTCTGAAAGTCGAATTATTCATGCAATAGTCCTTTAGCTTGGTAAAACATAAATAAAAAGCTTCATGTGGAATGACTTTAACAAGCATTTGTCATACAGAAAAAAAGAGTACAAGTAATGAAAAAACATGGCAAGCGAAGCAACCAAAACTTTTCACTTTTATTCATGCATGATTTATCATGTCAAAACAAGCATGAGGAATAAAATGACATGTGCGGTGTGTGCTATGCAGAATACATCAATATTCAGAATTAGTTCTACAGAAAACATTTTAAAAGAAGAGCCCACTTTTTCTACAAGGCCGAATGTCTTGGTACTTTTTGAGAACAGTTTTTCAAAGCAAGGAATACAACATTCATATCCCACATTTAAAAGCAAACGATGTTATTTGTGAAAATGGTTTTCCTGGCTTCTCTGCTGCCGAGTTGAGCATGCTGATTTAATCTGATCCCGAGGACTGCTGGAATTATTAAAATGGATGACTTTCAAAAAAAAAAAGACCCTTCCAAAGACAACTGAATTTATCCTTCTAAGACTGAACTTTCAAACCTAAGAATAGCAACTCTAGAAAAGGCTACAGTCCTATCATTGGCCTTCAAAGTTCCTGTTTATAAGATATGATGATTTGATATGATTCATTCATTCATTCATTCATCTCAATTTTGGCACTGCCTGATTCCAGAGTGATTCTCAGAGGCACTGACATGGGGGCATTACATGATGCCACCTCTATAAAAAGGTCGGCTTCAAATTAGGAGATTCTTAGCTACATTGATGGAGTTTTAGTACCAGCTTCTTCCGTTCTTCTAGTAGAGAGACTAGTGGGGGTCTGGTAGGTAAGAATGCTCATCGTTTAATTTCTTGTGGGTTGTTATGTTAAGGACGGGGTTCCCAAACTTGGCAACTTTAAGACTTGTGGACGTCAACTCCTGTAATTCTCCAGCCAGCAAGTCTTAAAGTTGCCAAGTTTGGAGACCTCTGTGTTAAGGGAACAGGGGAAAAATGCAATGTGGTAAGTGACAGTCCAGTGCCAGCAGCTGAAGCTCTGTGGCTGTGATGCCGATGTTTTCCTACTACAGTAGCTAGAATTTCCCAGCACAGGAATGTAAACAACGTACACAAGTTTGTATGTTGAACATACAAATGAACAAACAAACTGCTATGAAGTGGAAAATGTAAGCCGAGAGGGCGCCAGGTTTTAATCCAGAAGATATGAGTTTGAGAATCGGCTACAACAGTCAAGACACTGCCAACTGTTGACCATGGCTCACGTTACCACATTACGCTGAGTCTCTGGAAAGCTTGGAAGAGTTGAGCTTGCCGAGGGGAACTCTGACACGTGAGCTAATTTTTAAAAAAATGACAGTGGACCAAAAAAGGTCCAGGGTGCTGCTAACTTTGCATCCGTGGAATGCCTGGGTCACACAGGCTTTGAGGAAAAGGGAGGACCATCGTCCTGAGCCCAATCCCTGGAAATTCTAATTAATTTATGACATGCCGATATTAAAATGATAAAGGCATAATCTCCATGCCAATGAAAAATAACCTTCTCGTATGCTAAAGTTGATTTGATAATATTTCAAATCAACCTGGCCATTTTCTTAAAGCAAGGAATCATTTTTAGGAAGTTGGTATTACTTCTACCCTCAAAACGACGCTATAGGGCTCTGCACATCAGAACAACAAGACACAGGGGCAGCTTCTTCCCGAATGCCATCACTCTGCTAAACAACTAATTCCTACAACACTGTCAAATTAACTACTAAGACTGTATTACTATTCTTCTTCTCATCCTTACTAGTACTTCTTTCCACTTACGGCTATATCCATGTTGCTTGTATCTTTACAGTTTATATTGTTTTTATTGCTTCCTAGTATGATTTGATTGTTTATTAGTATCCTATGACTATCACTAAGTGTTGTATCTTATAATTCTTGATGAATGTATTTTTATTTTTCCTTTATGTACATTGAGAGCATATGCACCAAAGACGAATTCCTTGTGTGTCCAATCACA
>AZIM01001096.1:144346-157046 GCA_000516915.1 Ophiophagus hannah
TCTATCTATCTACCTACCTACCTACCTATGAAGAAGGAGAGAAAGATTAAGAGAATCTGGTAACATTTCATTAAACCTTTTTTTAAAATCCCTTGCAGAATTCAACATTCAGGATTCACACAACTCTCCTGTGCTAGGCAAGGATCTATATTTGTCCTGGATCACAGTTTTAATGATCCTCTCCTGGCAGCATTCATGCCATTAAATCTGGCTTGCAAGCTATTCCACATCCTTGCACAGGCAGAGTTAGAATGTCATGCAAAACTCATAGTCATGGAACAAGATTCCCTGCGGACTGTGGAGTTATTGTGGACAATGGGGTGGCAGCACAATCCAGCCCAGGCCACTGGAGAGCAGGGACTCTCTCCGTTGCCCACACACACCTTGTTGCTGAGATTCACGTTGGCGTTTCTGGTGAGAAGCAAGGAGACCACATCCATGTGACCCTCCTGGGAAGCCAGATGCACGGGAGCAATGCCTTGTCTTGTCACAGCATTAGCGTCAGCACCGTATTCCAGCAATGTGGTTGCTATGTCCATCTGGTTCTTCTTGGCAGCAATGTGCAGCGGAGTGTAGCCGTTCTGTCAAGGCAAACGTCTTTGGTTATGGGCTCTTTCCTTAAATAGGAGAGGAGCTATTACTGGCATTTATTGGTGAGGATTTCTAAACCTTTAACCACATACTTTCTCTCACAAAGTCCATGGGAAAAGGTTTCTTTTTCCTTTTTCAAGGAAATTATGCAACCTCCCTCCCTCTTGCCACCCCCACCAGTAATATTTCTTTTCTAGTCTGGCCTGCTTGCTGATTTCCAAGGCAATTGTGTTGCCTGAAAATGCCTTTGTTGACTTCCTTACACTTTCAGCTCAAAAAAAAAATCACCAAGAAAAGAAGGATGTTTTAATTAAGAAATATTCTTGGGGTGCCCAACCTGATTCTTCCTTTCCTCCCCTTGTAAAAAAAATAATCTGAAGATTGGAAGCAATTCCATTAATATATGAAACCAGCAAGAGTGCCTGTAGGAGCTCACATGGCAACCTGGGTAGGGACTGGGAGATGGAAGAGAAGCATGGGAGATGTGAGAATGTGTTGGAGCAGAACCCTGGACATGGTGATGGTGATGTCACAGGGCAACTTCCAGTGACCTGATGGAGGCATTCTCTTCCCCGTCTTCCATCAAGGGAAGCAGTGGAACTAAGGTAGATGTTCCCTGGATTCTATCCTGGAGGTCACAGTCCACTCCTCATCGCAGAACTAAGAGTCTGGGGAAAGCTTAACCACTCTACTAGAAAGGAGGATTTCTAAAGGGGAGAGATGATTAGGGAGGTGGTCTGGAAAGGGAAAAAGAGAATAATAACGGGGGCGGGGGGATACAAAACTTTTAAGAAATACATAGAATAGTTTTAATAAGCACAACATTAGGAAGCAGAAATATGCCTCCCGCCCCCGGCCAGATTTTTACCCCCACCCTGGGTCTCCTCATCTCAAGAGAGGATTGAACAAATATCAAGCAAAAGTCCACAATTTCATTTTTAGACTGCTTGGGCAGCTGCATTAAAAATAAATACAGACTCAGTCAGTAAATCATATCCTGTCTCTTAACGGTGGAGATGCATGAGCTGGCTAGAAAACAGAGTAACAACAGCTCAGCCATGGTCATCTCTGCTCAGAGACCTTGGACAACTTTATTATTCTAGGACCTGGTTGTGGAAGAAAGACAGATTAAGAAGCTGGGACGCTGGCACTCCATGGTCTAGGCACAAATAACTGAGAAAATTCTCCAGGAAATAGATAAACGGCATTTTCTTGCATCCTATTTGCAGAAGCTGATTTTGGCATAAAGTTGTGGTCATTAGTTATACAGACGGGTGCATATTAGAATTGATCTAATATTTGTCTGGTCTCTGGGTATTATGTGAATTTCATTGTATGTATACTGTGTACACACGTACAGTGGCAATAAAGAATTCAATTTAATCTGCATTTTTGCAATATTGTTTTCATAGAGCAGTGAAAAAGGAAACTTTTGGCAGGGGGGCAAATGACAGACCTCCCACCCTCCAGCCAATGAAAACAACAGGAGAAATCCTTTCCAGAGAAAATATCAAAGAAATCCCTCAGCCAATGGGGACATCTGGTCATCTCTTGTGAACAGCCAGGAGGGCTCTTCCATGGCGGAAGCTCATCTCAGCTAGGTTTTGTGACTTTCAGAAAGCCTTTGCAAAAAAAAAAAATGGCCTGCAGGCAACTGCTTAGCCGTTGGATCAAAGGTAAAGGAATCAAGGGAGCTAACCCATAATTTCTGGTTTTCTCTCAAGTCTGTCATTTTGTCATTTGGGTTTTGGCGCAACATTGGCTCAGGAGGAAAAAAGAGAAGCACCTGCCTTATGAAAAGAGATTTTTCAGCATCAAACTAAGGCAATATCCTGACTCTGTGAAGATGTGCTATTTCTTATGATTGCACCCAGTGATAAAGCTTTGGACCTACTTTAGAAAAGAAAAAGACCAGATATCTAAGCATTTCACTGTTCAATGGGAAGCAATCCTAAGGAAGCCCCTTTGTACAAGTTTTAATTCTCTGAACAAACTCTTAAAACAGGCCTTTGCGATGAGAAAGCCGTGTGCTTCAAAATGAGGAGTGTACAGTATCAAGCTCAACATGATAACCCTAACAATCCTAACCCTGATGGACCAAAGAATAGATGCTTTGTTTTATAGCTTTATGGCAGTATTTATAAAATAACTTATATTTCTCAAGGCCGTTTGGAATCTGGGAGCGATGCCTGTGGATTGTAGATTACATAACAAAGATCCCCACAAAGTTGCTTTAGGCATCAACCCTCTGAGCACTGTGCCATAGGTCATCCCTTGATTTGCAGACCTCAAGATTGTTAGGTTTCTCCCATCCCACCTTATCACAGCTCACCTTAACTCACAACTATTGTGTAACATTTTCTCTCGATGGTCACTTGGATTTCAGTTAGCAAGCTGGAGCCTATAACCTTATCAAAGTATTTGAGTCTGGCAGACCTCAGAAATGACCAAGGCCCCCAAAACATCACTCCATTGGACAATTAGGGGGCTTGTATCCCCCACATTCCCTTTTAAGGGGGCCACAGTTAGCACAACAGTCCCCAAAGGAGGAGAGAAGAACAATGGGTGAATAGGCGGCAATATAAATTCAATAAATAAATAAATTCATCCATCACCTCGCAAATTCTCTCCATCAGTTCAGTTCCATTAAGACAGAGAAGTCTTTCTGAAGTGTTTCTTCTGTCTGAACAGTCTAAGTGAGTCTACTACGGGAATTTTAGCAGGGATTCAAAGAATACAACACTTTGTATTAATGGTTTCGTTGTTTATTCCAAGAGGTTTGATGGATCAGATTAAGATCAAAATTCTACATCCGCTTCTCTAGGCGTGGATATTAGTGATCCTCTCTGAGGAAGCACATACAGGATTGCATTGAAAAACAGAGCATCAGAGGTTGGGTTTGAATCTAACGGCCATGTTCTGGAATTCTGATTGTTACCTCATGCGCAGAAATCCATTTCTGCGTTTGCCAAGTTTCCACTGAATGCAAACATGTTGTTGGCATTTTCCACTTCGACCTTTCCAATCTCTAATCAATCTACACACAGTCAAGTTGCCACACAGAGACTGATGAAAGTGATAAACAACCATGCAAGGGCCTTACCTGACTTTTTCTGCTTAACTCTCTCCTTCCCTTTGACATCAAGAAACAATAGGAAAAAAGTAGCCCATTCAAGTGACACATTTGTCCCCATGCAGGAAGAAAGAAAAGCAGGGTAGCCCTGAAGCTATGGGACTTCATGTTGCCTATACAATATTTCATCATTGCTTCTTCTTCGCAAAGGAAGAGTCAATGCTACCATTCATACAACACATTTAACCAGGCGAGATGGCTCCTACCCATATCTTAACTTGGTCTGATTTCAACTTTTCTGGCTTAGTGCATTATAGAAATCCAGTTTGCCAGTGGTTCTATGCATGATGGGAACCCAAAAAATCAATAAATAGCACATTAAGCATGTTGTGTGAATGCAGCCAAAGTCTTTTAGAAACATGTATCTCCCTGATGCTGTGTGAAAAACCCTGAAAGAACTATGCACTTCCTATTCCTCCCCTTCATGGAGACTGTCTCTAATACTGACACGGGAAATCCGGATATACTACTATTTACACAGAATCCTAGATTATCTAAGGTGACCTCTGATGTCCTTTTGTGCCAATCATCCCTTAAGTTTTTCTACTGACATATATCCTCTCTCTCTCTCCCTCCCTCCCTCCNCTCCCTCCCTCCCTCCCCCCCCCCCTCCCTCCCTCTCTCTCTCTCTCTCTGTCTCCCCTCTCTCCCCTCTGTCTCCCCCTCTCCCCCTCCCACTCCCTCTCTCTCTCCTTCTGCCATTCCTGTAAACCACAAAGACTAAACCTTGTATGCTCTGCAAATAGCAATGCCAGGGTAATCACCTCCATCTAATCCATAGATTCCTGAGACTACCAATCACCATAACTATCTTAATCTGTGTAATGCTTAAACAAAATAAAGTCCTCTATGTTTTGGCACTCCAAAGCTTTCCAGATGTCCCCTCAGAGCACCAAAATGGGGACATTTTGCTAAATTGGGAGGCTCATTTGGATCGTGTACTGCTGCCATAGGTTAACTACAACACTACCGATTTAATTTACATTTTCATAATTATGTTCTATAAGCACGGTACAAACACAGCTTAGAGGCTCCATAGGAGTTTCTGGGTGGAAGAGAACATTGCAAGTCTCCAATACAGGTCCAGAAGAGATGGGGAAGCCCATCTCATCTGGATCAGAAAGTTTTAGGTGGCCCTTAGTGTTAACCTTGTGGTTCCCAATCCAGGGGAGAAGAATGAACTTCCCAAAGCCTCAAACCTTTGTCAAATCCTCCTCTACTAACTCCATGTCTTCCTTAGTGTGGATGATCAAGATAAAGGTCACCTACCATCTAACCTAGAGGGTGCCTAACCTTGGAAACTTTAAGACCTGTGGACTTGCCCCAGCCAGTCATTCTGAATTCTATGAGTTGAGGTCCACAAGTCTTAAAGTTGCCAAGGTTGGACATCCCTAATCTAATTCATCTCCTGCTTTGGATCATCCTATAGTGTCACTAAAGGAGGTCCAACAGGGCTTCCAAAGGAGGGAAAAGATGGAACAGGTGGCTGGATCTTCACCCCACTCGGTGGCATTGGTACCTTTGCAGAGGCGTGAGGAGAGGCTCCTTGGTCCAAAAGGAGAAGTGCCACTTTCTGATTATCGTAATGTGCCGCAACATGCAGTGGAGTTAAACCACTCTAAAAACACATGCAGAACAAACAGGCATGGTTAGAAACCCACTTTACAGAAACACTTTAAGAATTATGTTAAACTAGGTTTAATGAAGTTTACAATGGTATGTGATTTGGAAATGATCAACTACAACACAAGATACAACACAAAACACTGACTTGTATGGGAATGTTCTTCACACTTTTTAAGACATCAACTTTGCCTACCTGAATAACTATCCTCCCTGATCTCTTACAGACTATGGATAAGAAATGTTGATTCATACTTTATTGACATGCTTCTTAAGTTAAGATATTTTTGTGTGGGAGGGTTCAGTTTAATGTTACAGCCCTCTCTGGACTTTCAGCCTTTAACAGGGAATGTCTCTTTACCAAAATCTCTTGATAGACACATTCAAACCAGCCTATCAAGAGAAAAGTCTAGTCCAATTTCAAATAAGACTTCCATCATCTAATTAAAATGACTCCCATGTGTAAATGCAGCCATGAAAACTAAAATTGGTAAATTTTGTCCAATAGAGATCATTCTTTTTTCATGTGAACATTATGGGTGGTCCACATTTTCTATGCAGAATAACGTCATCAGAGATCTGTCTTTTAGTAGAAAGTGGGCAACCACAAGTTGTGGTTGAAGATGTACTCATTTAGAGTAGCCATGAGCCCACCATTGGTAGACTTGAAAGGACAAGTTAGGGATAGATTGTCCTGGGGAAAAATCCATCTCTGTGGTCACTACATACAATAATATGTAACAATAAAACAACTTGATGGCATGTAATCAATCAATCATCAAGGTATTGTGAAATAGAACAATATCCTCAAGAAATCAATACTTCTTTTTCAGGAGAAACCAAGAACTTTTGCAATATGACACAGAAGTGATGGAAAAGGAGAACTACTCCAGGGGGATCCTGATGCTGTCACCATTTGATGGGCCATGTTGCAGCAACATCTGCCTTACCTTTCCAGCTGCATCTGGAGAAGCGTTTTTCTGAAGTAGGAGGTTGGCAACTTCTATTTTGCCATATTTTGCTGCCACGTGTAGAGGGGTAAATCCTTTCTGTAAGATAAACATTTGTATTAACAGTTTTATTTGAGGAAAACACCATTTTTCCAGAACTCAGGCGAACTGGAGAGTTCTGTGTTAACAGCAGAATGGAATGTGCCATTTCCAAACAAATGTGGACTTGCAAGAGACACAAGGATCCACCTTTCTACAATGCACAAGGAAGCCAATTAAAAGACTGTATTTTATTTTCAAACAACTTTCAAATCCTTTGGGTTACAAAGAAACTTTAAAAGCATAAGGATCATGTCTACAGGGATATGACAATGAAATTTGTAATGTCAAATCTTACAAGTGGAACCTTCCCATTATTAGCAAAAGAAATACAACTTAGGCAGGATGGTAAAAAGGCAAAATGGAAATCACTTTAATTTCCATCAAATTCAAAATCAGCAACAGTAATTCAATACTTGAAATGTTCCTCTTGAAGAAGCAAAATAACACATCCTGTGTAAAAAGGCACCATTTTGATATAAACTAATCAGTTTCTGTGGAAAACACAAATAATCAAAGGCCACTAGGATGATATCTGGTCTGCAGAAACAATTTGAACTACTCCTTGGATAATGGTGGGACACTTCCAACTTAGAGATCACTACCACCTTTTAAGGACCTAAATACATACAGATGAACTTCACATGCACAAATTGTCTTCTTAAATAATCATTGGTTGATTTCCCCCCCAACTTTCCCTCTTTTTTTTCTCAACTGTGTACAGCGTTGGCCCAAGTTACTTTGCCACTTGAAGTTAATGACATGATGCCTCCAGGCCCCCATTCCAAGCACAGAAGCCAACTGGAGCACAACAGAGAATTTGGGTGTGGGGTCCTCCACTGCCTTTAAAGAAGGAAGGTTGTTTAGAATGGCTGAAAAGCTGCTCCCTGCTGCCCCCTCCCAACCACCCTCAAGACCTTACAAAATGCATTACAAAAGGGTAAGCTCTAATTCTGAGCCAAGGTTGGACTGGCTCTGAATTAAAGGAATAATTCACAAGACAAACTCTGGAGAAGTTTCAGAATGAGAGAGTTGAACTCTGTCGGCTGCTCTCTTCCTGAACGCCAAGCAAGTTTATTCCCAGGTAAACATTTTCTGAAAGTAGAAAAGGAGACTAACTCTCTCTCTAATATACTACGTTAATATATGCAAGGGGAAAATACCAAAATCATGCAGACAATGGTTTCCTTGTGACACTCTATGTAAACAGAAATTGGACTTTGAAGAGGGATAAAAAGAGTATTCATGCCTTTGAACTCTGATGTACAGAAAACTCCTGAGAATACTACGGATGGCCAAGAAATCAAACAAGAGGATCATTGGACAAATTAATCCAGAATACTCACTCAAGGCACAAAAGATCTGGCTGAAGTTATTATATTCTAGATAATTATGTGAAGAACTAGCTCCGGAGAAGCTTTTAAATTCTGAGAATGGTAGAAAGAAAGAAAATCAACCAGCTGCAAGGTGGAGGAACTCCAATATGACAGGAAAGAGGGCTCCGTTGGAAAACCTGAAGACCAGGCTGGGCAGAACAATCTATCTCTGTGGTTGCTAGGAGCTAACTGTGACTTAATAGCACTCACTCACTCAATCAATCAATCACTCAATCTGTAGGGTTTTCCATGGGAAAAACAATATACCCCTTACTTGCCAAAATTACATCTTTCTCGTTCAGCATCCTATGGAAACAGTCAACTTGACCTTGTTTGGTACATTGTTGGTACAGAGCAATAATTCTATTGGAATCAATGCCATTCCCAGAGACATAATGGTGTTTTGGCAGGGGTCTGTTCTCCAAGCTTGCTGTTTAGCTCCCAGAGATTTCATTACCAAACTAGGAAACATCTTCAGTTGGGGGTGAAATCTCTTGTTTGTTTATATAGGCCCTGGGTGGTCAGTTAGTCTTGAGACTGGTTGAAACACAAGACTGATTGAGTCACAATCAACCTTGTGACTCATTCAGTCTTGTGAGTCAACCAGTCAACCAAGACCAACTGACCACCCGGGACCTATACAAACAAAAAAGATACTTCACCCAAAACCTTCACTGAAGATGTTACCTAGTTTGGTAATGAAACGTCTGGGAGCTAAATGGCAAGCTTGAAAAACAGACCCCTGCCAAAACCCAAAACCTGAGCTATGAATATTCTCAACAATTTCTAACATAGTGTTGTCTCCCTGGATAAAGAGCAGCCACAAGAGTTTTGAAACACCGATCCAAGGCCTGCTTTCTATTCCTTAAATGTTCTTACCTTGGTAATGATACTCAAGGATGCCCCGTGGTCCAAAAGGACGGATGCCACATCTTCATGTCCTTCTCGTGCTGAAAGATGCAGTGGGGTATACCCAGACGTCGTGGCAGCATTTGCAGAGGCTCCTTGCTGTAACAGCTGCTGGACTATATCGGCTTTGCCCAGACGCGCAGAAATGTGCAGTGGCGTTTGGTCATCCTAGAAATGGCAAGGAAAGAGTAAAATACAGCAATTTCCACACTGAGATTCAAATGGGCAGCCAAGGGTTGTCCTTAGGGCCCATGGAGAAAGCAGGAAACCCTCAACACAGGACTGAATAAATTAAAATGGAGACTCCGAAACCCTCAGTTCTGACTGGAAGTCCATGTCAAGAGATGTTGTGGTCCACCAGCAACCTGCGGAGCTGGCAGCAGAGTGCGGAGCTGGCAGCAGAGTTGGACAGTGGGGAGGAACATGGGCCAGTCCGGATATCTGGGGAGGACTCGGACAAGGTTCCTGCACCCGATACAGAGATGGGGCCAGGTCCATCTGGGAGTTATGTGCTGACTCCGGAGCCTCCAGAAACTGACAGCAGTGAGGCAGAAGAACAAAGGGAGACTGTTCCCAGTGCATGCATCCACAGAGCTGCCAGAAGGCAAGAACAGTTAAGACAAAAGGGGTAACTCGGGAGTAAGGCTCAGAAGTGATTGGCCCTCCCATAAGGCATAAAGAAGAAGCAAAGGGATAGGAACCTTTGCAGGAAGCAACTTTGTTCGTTCTGTTCAGATTAAACCTTGAAGCTGTGTGTGGACTTTGTATTCGTTTGGCTTTTTACAGTTAATTTGGCAATTCAAAGGAGATAAAGGTGGGTGCTTATCTCGAGGGAATATTTGGGAATCATTACAGGCTGGGAATGAACAGAATTCCCAGCCGTTGAAATAAAAAGAGTTGTTAGGACTAAGCGTATGATTAATTATGGTCTCAGGATCCGTTGCCATCTAACCAGGACAGATTAGCAGCGCACCAATTGTTTTATTCCAAACTGTTTTGAGTGTGACACTGGGTCAAACGTCCTTTCCCAGGAGTAAAATGGCTGTTCGGAACACAAATAGGAGGGTTTTTTTAAGTACTCTGAGCTCTGCAGAAAATGTTCTACACTGGAAAGGACTTTTGCACTGAAAAGGGGTATCCCGTGAAATGTCACACTTCAAATGCTTCAACCAAAATGTTTTACAATCTCTTGGAGAGAATCCTAGGACTATCTTCTTGTCAAGGGACAGTAAAGGATACTAAGCGGCCCTGGAAGGGATAGCTCGCCCCTTAATGCACAGCAGCCGAAGGCCGCCTGCAGCATAGAAGATGTGGAGAAGCTGCTTACCTTGGCCTTAGCTTCCACCTGGGCGCCATTTTGAACTAAGGACCGAACCACTTCTGACTGGCCAGCTCTGGCGGCCATATGCAGGGCTGTCTCACCCCTCTGTCAATGGAAAGAGGTTAGGATGGCAGAGGTTAGGAAGACAGAGAAAAGAGAGAAAAATATGTTACTAGCAACAACAGAGATCTTTGGGATCAGGATGTGAAAGCAGGTCATCTCTGACCCCTCAGGACTGTCTAGGCCTCACAAAGTAATTTATTCCAGAATTGATTTTGTTTTTAGCCCTGAAAAAACATTTGTTCTTTGCCAAATGAAAACATTGCTGTTTTCAAAAGGAGAGGTGTTATTTGAGGAATTAAGGCACCCTTGTGCTTAAACGACGTTTTCTACAGGAAGAGTCCATGGGATTGTGCCAAGCTTTGGACCTTCAGTTCTGAAGGTCCCCCACCCCCATTTGATTCTCTGCTCTTGTGCTTGAGGGCTCTGGATGCCTGTTTGTCAGCAGGCAAACTCACAGCTGGGCCAATCGAAACAAATCAATAGTAATAATAAAAAAGGCTATTAACAATCTGTGGCGCTTCATGCACTTCAGCCGAAGGATGGGTCACTAGGGAAATGGCAAGGTGTTGTGGTTCGCCGGCAGCAGGTGCGGACGGCAGAGGTCTCTGATAGCGAGGGCTCGGATGAGGGGCCTGTGTGTGATGCAGGGATGGGGCCAGGACTATCGGAGAATGGGGAGCTGTCTCTGGAGCTTGTGGAGTCTGGCAGCAGTGACTCAGAGGACCCCGGGGAGCCTGGGCCCAGTGCGCGTGCACGCAGGGCTGCTCAAAGAAAAGAGCAACTGAAGCAGCAAGGGCATCTCGGGAGTAAGACTGGAAGGTGATGGCCCCTCCCATAAGGGATAAAAACTAGCCCTCGGGGATGTGTTCTTTGCAGGAAGCAAAGAAGTTCTTTAGACTCAGAGTCCTCATTGAAGCCCTGCTTACTCCAGCTTGTTTTTTAAACTTCTGTCGGTGGATATTTAATCAGTANATGTTTCTTGGCTGGGAATGCACTGAATTCCCAGCGCCGCATTAAAAAAGGTTTGCTTTTATACACAGTTTGTGTTTGTTTAATTTGAACAAGGCTTGGGTCAGAACACAAGGACAGCAAGAAATTGAAAAGGGGAAGCGGCATGTTTGGTGAATTGGCCATAGTTTTCCACAGTTAAAAGCAAATCCTGCCCATAGCACAGTTTGTGCTGAGTTTGCCTGTTCTTCTATGGCTCCCTCCTCGTGGCACTGAGCCTAGCGAAGAATGGCCTGTGGCAGACCGTAGCAAAACAAAAACAGAACTTCTCTGGCCAGCTTTGGGAGAACAGATCCGCTCCAAACCACGCTGGTTTTTAAAGCTTCTCCTCCTCCTTTGGGGATTGAAAGGCGCTCTAGTTTGATTGGGATCAGCTCCATGGACAGGGTTGTCTCAAAATGACATTCAAGAAATAGAGAGTTTCTCACAGACTAGAGGTGATCATGCACACACCTTCTTCCTGTGGCACAAATCAGGATAAAAAAGAAACTTGGCTAAGACTTAGTGAGAGAAATGCTGCAGGATCCATCCCTTTGTAGCCCAGGAGAGAAGAGGGAAAAATAAAGCCTTCACTTTCACTTCATAGTTGCCTGGATATATCAGAGAGTGATTAATTCTGGTCAACAATGTCGCTGCTTGGTGATGGCTGCCTACGCAAAATGCCACTGTTTGGAAACTTTACAGAGAACTGACTGGCATGTGCTGTCCCTTTTCTGTCTTTTTGAGCACCCTTAAAGCTTAGAGCCTGGTCAATAAGTAAGGGGGGCAGCATCTGTGAAGATCAGGGATGGATGATTTCAACAAGGGGAGCAGCAGGTAGAACAAGGAGGACAAGAAAGGTCCCAAGGAAAGGTCTTCTCTCTTCTGAAATTCAGCTGGGACAACGCCAAAGATAGTGTGAGGGCTTGCCAGTTGTGCCAGTTGGCAGAAAAACCAACAATTGGAGGTTCAAAACTGTGGTTCCAGACAAGGTCATTATCTCTGCCTAGAAAAACAGCCCAGCCAAGGGAGATGGAGAGGAGAAAGAGGCCACCGGGCTGCCCAGTAATGAAAGGTCCACCCTGGTACTTACCACATTGGTTGTGTTGGGAGAAGCTCCGTGGTGCATCAGCTGTGAAACAATATTGACATGTCCCATGAAGGCAGCAACATGGATCGGAGTCAAACCCGACTAGAAAATGAGCAGAGAGAAGAAAAGAACCATTCCTGGGCTGGCATAGTATGAGCAAAGCCTTAGCACAGCACACCGAGGAGTGAATGCTTAAGGGTGCAGCCTGCTGAGCTGTTTGGGACACCTGATGGTTGATGGCTCCAAAATATACAAGGCTAGCTGTTGCCAATATTACAAGGCCACCTTGTGGCAAGTTCAAAACATATTAGTTTGACACTAAGGCTGCATTCTGCGCATCTACTTAGGTTTGGAAGAAATCTTCCATTGCACTCTGCATTCATAGATTTCAAAACCCCAGCACCAGTGGTGGGATTCATAATTTTTTACTACCGGTTCTGTGGGCGTGACTTGGTGGGCATGGTGTGGCTTGGTGGGCGTGGCAGGGGAAGGACATACTGCAAAATCCCCATTCCCTCCCCACNGGGAAACCAAAGAAGACCCAGCCAATCAGCTGGG
>AZIM01001097.1:29695-40040 GCA_000516915.1 Ophiophagus hannah
AAAAATTTTTGAATCCCACCACTGGTGTGTTCCAACAATTGCCTGGAGCTGTGGTTAACAAACAACATTTAATTAAGTGTATAAGGAAGTGTTTTTCAGGTGCATGGAAGTTGACAAACAAACAAAAAACCAGGATTTTAAAATCTATTGGTTCATATTTATATGTTGATCCATTAAGCAGTTGTCCTGCAAAATTTCAACAGTAATTTCCCTTTTCCTATAGTTTTTCCCCAGTTAGTCACTACAGCAACAATCTCAAATTTACAAAGCCTTAGAATAGGAGGCAAGAATCTCCTGAAACTTACCAACCCTAGCAATTTACTCCCAGTCTCTTTCATTTTCTCTACCTCTGTCTTCCTAGAAGAGACAATGGTTACAGCAAAAGCTGTTGGGATATAAAGACCAAGGTTTCAGATTCATTACATATCAAGTGATTAACAGAAACTACAAGTTTTGTGATCCCTGCCACATTGCCACTGGTTAGATTTGCAGGTCATTTTCAGTTCACTGTAACCCAACTTTTTTTGTTGTCACCAATTGTGTATTGCAAATGACTTTGGGAGTTTGTTACTACTGGCTGAATAGCTATAAAAAGTGAGGTGAGACATGATGAGTGGTCAGTCTCCCCAAATTAAAAAAAAACACCAAAGCATTGGGGAAATGTGTTCCAAATACAATGTGAAAGTTTAAGGGCAGGGGGGAGCTGGAATGTTCTCAATTGAAAGCAAAACACCCAGTAGCAGATGCTTTGGCTTGGGGAGAGATTGCAAAGAATCCTTGTGTGAATGTTTTGTCACCTAATTCTGCAGCCCACAACGCTGCCTTTCACCTGGACATGGTTCACCCAAGGTTAGCACTTCTCAGGTGTCAGATATGAAATAATCAGTCAGCCAACTCTCACAGGAATAAAATAAAACCAAAGGCCTAAGAATTGAAAGCCCTTGATATGGTACTTGGAGAACTGAAATTTTTGCAAGTAATTGACATCTCACATTTGGATACTCAATCTTGAATGAAACATTTTATCTTAAAATTCAAGGGGCTTCAGTTCTATTTTCTTTTCTTTTAGAGTTTGGCACTCCTCAAACATGAAAAGTTGTTAACTGTCCTTGTCAATTACTAATATGTTTATATTTTATATCACACATCAGTGATGTACTAATACTGTTAGGTGCCTGTTATCAAGTACTAAATCCTGTTGTGATGATAGTTTAGTAATGCACTCACATTTTATGCCAACTACTGAATGTTTAACAATTGGCAAGTAATATTCAATATTTGTGTTTAATATTTATCATTGTCTACAACAAATATTATGTCAGGTCAGATAGAAGCATCACATATATGGTGGTTCTAGAGAATGGTCAGTGCTAGACTGACACAGAACAAGTAACAAAGAATTCTATGGCTACTTAAGAAGCAGAATTTTTATCATGCTACCACATTCACCATCTTAAGTTTTTGCACCAGCCACCCAGAGTGGTAGGAGAGATGGGTGGCATTAAATAAACAAATAAACAAATGAACAAACAAATAAGTCATACCTACCTACCTACCTACCTTATGGCAGTGATAGTGATGCTTTTGGACTTGATATGTCAACACTTCAGAAAATATCTAACTTGACTCTGCTGGTATACTACACACACATCCCTGAACAAATGAGAAACAATTCTCTATCACACACCTCCCCCCCCGTCCACAAAAAAATGTGGGCCATCCTGAACACACCACCCAGCAGTAGCATTGGAGCTGGGTCAGAGGTAGAGGCCTAGTCTTTGACTTCAGCTCTAGCAGCACCCCTGCCACTCATAAAGGTCATCTTGCACCACTCCCCAAGGCCCATAAGTCTTGGGGGATGGTGCAATTGGCCCCATAGCCCCATATTCCCCAGGATTTGCTGCACACCACTTCCCCTCAGATGGTGTCATACTTCGGTTGATGGGACCCTGTGACCTACCTGAGGCTGCTCCAGGTCTCAGGAGGCCTTTTTTCCTGAGGCAACTTCAGAGAATGCTCTTCTGCTGGCCCTGCAGCTCCAAAATCCATGTGAAAGCATACCTCATTCATGCAAGGCCATTCAAGAGCACAGGGTCCAGAGGCAGCACAAGACTACACCCCATTTTCTCACAGCCTCCAAAAATCACTAGAGAATGGGGCATGCTTTTGAGAATTGTTGGTGTTGGTAAACGCTGGCATTTATTCAAAATCTTGTGGCATGTCTCCCTTAACAAATCAGAGCCTAACAAATCATGAATATTTCTAAGGCATTAACAAATATTTCAAAATTCGGAATGATGTAACTATTTCAGACCTGCACTACAACTAATAAATATATAACCCGTGTCTCTTCATATACAGTCATCTCTATTGTTTCAAAAAAGTTTCCAAGGTTAGAAAATAACATTGGGCAAATTAATTTGTGTTGATGGCTCAGTGCAATGTTCTAAAACAGGGGTCTCCAACCTTGGCAANNTTAAGACTTGTGGGCTTCAACTCCCAGAACAAAGCTGGCCGAGGAACTCTGGGAGTTGAAGTCCACAAGTCTTAACGTTGCCAAGGTTGGAGACCCCTGTTCTAAAATAAGCTTCAGCGCTAAACATTTTTGTAAACTAGGTTCCTTTTTAAGAGCACACCCTGAATCATGCTTGTGAAAGCAAATGGCTGCCAAGGTAGATCAATGCATAGCTGACTGCAAATCTACTTTAACAGTTGCTTAATAAATCAGCATAGCCCACCAAGACTCAAGAAATAAGGGCAAATATTTCCAGCTCTGTCATTTATGAGGGTTTCTTTCTCCATTTATATTTGTTGGTTCTCAGTGTGGTGTCCCACTCATGCACACACAACAGGTGTAGGTAGTCTTTATTAAAGCTTCCAAGCCTGAATTGGTGTTCCCAAGCAATTCTCTGTGCCAGCATCAGCTCAACCCCAATGAGGTCCACAGGCTACTTGAATGAAGCCAACACAAGTCCTCCAGGCAAAGGCAAAACCAGTCCACTAGGTAAAAGCAAATTCCCAAGGCAATGGCAAGGCAAAGCAAAGCTGAAGAGACACAATCCAAAGTTCAAGGCAAGAACACACGGCAAAGAAATGAACATGTTGTTCCTAGCATAGTCTCCATCTGTCTGCCGTGCTAAATAGCCAGCTTCTGGTGCAGCCCATCAAGAGGGGTCAGACTGCCTCCTGACAAGTAATCAGGATGACATTAGCTGCTCCTGCCTTTTCTCTGCCCTACCTGTTCTTGGATCAGGTGCAGAAGACAGTCCCTCTTTCCTCTTTTCTTACTGACCAGTTGCAGCTGCATGCTTTCTTCACCTATAGCCTCAGGGCTGTCCGGCTGAAGCTTTGTTTCATCCAAATCCCTGTCAGGTGGCTCCTTTGAACCATTGACCAACTCTCCTCCTGATGTCCCTGGAACTGGTTCATCCTCCTCTGAGCTGACATCTGGAGAGGTGTCTGGGGAAGTGTCCAGAGTAGTCATCACGCTCAACTTTGGCACCTTTTGTGGAGCCAACATGCAGGGACCCAGCCAGCACGCAGGTAGAATGGGTGTTCTGGAAGTTGATATCCACATATCTTTAAGCTACCAAGTTTGAGAAACTGATTTTAGAGTCTTCTAAAATAGGTTCTTGCAAAATATTAGTTTAAAGAAAAGACTGAGGACACTTTACAGTGTGACTAAGACCACACTGATGAGGAGAAGCAAAACAAGAAGGGTTTTAGTGCCTTGTTGTTAAAGATAACTTTAAAACAACTTGTTATCTTGAGGTTATAAAGGCAATATCCAGCCTGAACCCACACAGGGAGAAGTGATAGAACAAAACAAATCAGGGAAAGAAAGGAGAAAAACACCATCATTTATCCTTTCCACAAAATATTCTCCAGATCCATTTCCAACTCCTACAGCAGCTCTTAAGGGATATTATAATCAGCTAGAGCAGGCAAGGAAATAAGATTGGTACCTTTTCTTCATCATTTTGCAAAAATAATTCCCACATATCACAAAACACTTAATTGTCCTATTTTTGTGAGCTCTCTATGTTTAAGGCCAATTGCAGGATGAGTAACAAAAGGACTTGAAACTCAAAACTTTATTCCAATTTGTGGCAAAAGTAACAAGAAATAAACTAAGTATCTTGCAAGAATCTAATCCCATTTTCTGAATAGGCGTGAGGAAAGTTGGTTAAAACCTGATATACTGGTGGTCAATCATAATTCCCCCCCCCTCTTTGGAGTTGTCAGAAGGCTTCACCTAATCATATAATTGTCCCAAGGTTTGAAACTTACCATTTCAAGAAGGGTTGTTGAGAGGCATGCAGAGAAACAATGTGTTTGCTGCAGCTTGAGACAATTATGTAAGCTGGCGTCATTTAAAGTGCCAGGTAAGTTGCTAGACTTCATGGGCATTTCTAAGAAACTGCAAGCAGTTCCTGAAAGGGGCCATTATCAGTAGGGAACATATATTTTCCTCTTGGCCTTCCATAATACCCAGCTAATTATATTTCCATTCATTCATTTAACTCTCTTTTCTGTTGTTGGTAGAAATATCCATCTGGTTCAGTTCCAAACTGGGAGAAAGACACTGGAAACATGCAGGCTGATTGGAAAGATGGTTTAATGATGAAGCAGAACCACATGGGTTCTGGGCACATGAAGTTGAGAGAGAGAGTGTGTGTGTGGGGGGCGTATTTATACCTTCTCTTGGGCTTTGCACTTGAACTTCCTTATCATGCTCCTGTCGGAGTCTGAATCTGAGGAGGAAGATAAACAGCTGACAGAGAATGTGGTTCTGTTGGCTGTGGAGGAAACTGGGGAAGGGCAAAGTCCAGCTGGGCAGAACAGGGGAGAGATAGAACAAAAGAGAGGGAGTTCAGAGTAAGACCCAGGCTCACCCCCACTTCATCCTAGGGCACGCAGGAAGGAACGGAGAAGAGAGAAATGTGGGTTGTGTGGCTTACAGGGGAGGAAAAGGCCCTGATTTCCATCATTAGCCACACCTGGGAATGAGAGTTTAAAAGAAATGCATGCTGAGTTTGGCAGCTGCTGGGAGCAAACATGAGTTTATCTTGTGTTGACTTTGATTATCTGTGTTCCTGGCGTCTTCCCAACTGTGCTGAATTATTGCCATGCCTTCACATCTAGAATTCTTGCTCCTACCCTGCCAAACTAACTACCTCATTTTGCCTTGATTGGACTTATATTTACAGGTTTTGTTGACCACATTTTGGACTTAATTCTCTGCAGCCAAAGGCTGTTCCTGNNNNAGTTTTTCTCCAGCCAGAAGGTAACCAGGACANTTTCTCCAGCCAGAAGGTAACCAGGACATTGGGGGCAAAGTTGGAGCTAATAAAGTGACTCCTACTGATTATCTATGTTGCCTTTGTGCCACGCCCTGAGTCATCACATTCCTGTTCCTGTGGAAGAACATGTATTCTATTGGCTGTTGTCAGACT
The DNA here is from genome assembly GCA_000516915.1 of Ophiophagus hannah. Lineage (NCBI taxonomy): Eukaryota > Metazoa > Chordata > Lepidosauria > Squamata > Elapidae > Ophiophagus > Ophiophagus hannah. The sequence goes on from AZIM01001097.1 coordinate 35,152, forward strand.
CCCATGGGGCCATGTACAAATCCTAGGAGTTTGTCTGATCTAAGTTTAGTTGAGGTTTGCTGGGGGTGATGCAATGTCCTTAGGAGGTTGTGCAATGTAGTGAGCTCTGTGTCTTACTGGGTTTATCCTATTATGTCCTGAAGGGTCATGCCTTAATCAGTTCCCCTTGGAGCTGATGGCCTTTTGTTTTGTAGATAGGCTGGCCCAGTCTTTCTTAATGGGCACAAAATATCCACTGGGGGCTATTAAGAAAGGTGGGGGGCTCCTTTCCAAGATCATGTTTCTCCATTTCTCATCCAGGGAAATATAATATTCTGTCTTTTTAATATTTCTCAAGATATTTCATTCTTCTAGGAGAGGAGTGGGTGCTAACTTTCTACAATGATTAGTACATATGTTCAGCTTGAAAATATCAGTTGTTGAGTTCAGACTCCCATTTGCAGGCTGAACAAGATAATACCACATGAACAGCTTTAAGTCATCAATTTAATTTCATTTCTCAAATCCATTCTTAGATCCTTGATGGGATCCAAATTTTCTATGACAATCCAAAAAAAAACCACTGTAGACATCTCATGAATAGACAGCTTAATCAAGCCCACTTCTTCTGAATTCAGGAAGACCAGCTTCTGAGTAAACATGACTCTGATCAGTTTATCTGTAAAATTGCACTATCTACCTTTGTATGGGTATATAAAAAGAAAGAATTAAAGATTAAGAGGCCAGTTCCATAAAGGGTTGATACAACTATGTTGGTACAACAACTTCAATATTCTGAGTTAAAAAGAACAAAAATGGGAAACACAACATCAGAAAAACAAGTATTATTTTAAGAAAGGGTACTGCTTTTCTTTGAAGATACATCTGTGCAGCTTAGTTGGCCTAATCAATACTAAAAAAAGGAGCCTTTTAGTTATATACATGTTGGATTTTATAAAAAAACATTTGCGGGTGATTGAAGTGTTATTTTCTCAGTTTTGGGGTAGAAGTTGCATCTTTGTCCTGCTTTTGTCATTCACCTCAAGAAAAGATGTCATGAAAGAAAAAGAAAACTGGAGTGGGGAAAACTGAACAAAAATTACAGCAGTAAGAATATTGAATCACATTCTTTTTTCTGAAGCCACCCAAAGTTGTATTAGGAATTAGATGGTCTAAGAATTGGACAAATGAAGAAATAAATTCCCAGAGAGTAGGAATTTCCTGGTAGGAAAACATAAATTACTCAGAATTTTAAGATAGCTAAGGAGAGGCAGGTAGAGACTGTATGGATATATATGACCTGGGAAGAGGGCCTTCTCCATCTATCCCCACCTGCATTTCTCTCATCACACTCTACTTTTCCAATCTGCTACCTCCCAGAATTGCTTTCCCTTTAGCAACTTTGACCATTCGACAATATCTAAAATGGGATAACAAGTTGAGCATTCTGTAAACACATTCTCTTGTGTTCATCCCCCACATGTACCTGGACATTAGGACACACCCTCCATCTCAATGTGGCTAGGTTTTTGCGTTTTGTTCTTTTTAGAGCCTGGCTCTGCTGATTTATCAGGATAGTTGCCATATTTCTCCCAAGTCCATCAGCCATGAAGTTAGTTGGTGGCTAGTGGAATGTTCTGACGGAATGTTCTGGCTTAACTTCCCCAAACCTCAAGTCACAACTTTTCTAATTGGGATTTTGAGATGCTGAGAACAGACGAGCTTGGTTTTAAGGAATGCCTGCTATGATCCACCTCCTAGACTGAAGTTTGTTTCTCTTCCTCTCAGCTATGATGGCACCAGAGGCTTATTTCAGGCAAATGGGAAACTTTGCAACTTTCCTTGCCACAAACTAATCCTGAGGCAATGTCAGGAATGAGACAATACTGGTTGCAATCCTGATTCTGTATTCCATTTTTTGTCTTTTGAAGGAGCACAACTTAAGCACGATTGTGGGCCTTTGTGAAAAATGAGAGTTGGGGAATGTTTGGGGAAGTGAGGCAGTTATTAACATGGAACTGCCCACTATTCTGAGAAGACCCTGGACTTTGTAGGAAACTAATTTCTTCAATTGCTTGCAATGAACAATTAAAAAAAAGTCTAGTTAGTATAGAAGAACATGGGGAGGAACTCTAGTTGTTTAGACTATTTGCAACAGCTGCTACACTGCTAAGTTGGGAGGAATAAAACAGAAGGGTTTCCATGACCCTCCTCAATTTGTCCACCTCTGTTCTAATGAAAATGTAGGCTGTAAACCTGGTTTATTTTTTAAAATAATGTCATATTTTTGGCTAGGGCACTGTGATTTGTTAGCTTGTTAACCTATAGGAGGAAAGCATATTCTATCAGTAGTTGCCCAACACCTGTAACAGGTGATTACAAATAAGGGCAGACAAACAAGGTAAACCAATCTAAACAGCCAAGAAACCTGAGTATAAGTAGAGATGGTCTTCTGACACAATGCTACAAGTATTTTCTCAAAAGTAAATTTTACTAAGTTCAGTTATCTTTTTGCAGAGTAAATTGACATAGGTTTGGAACTGGAGGGATTGGACTCGGGAAATATCAATTCACTTAAGTTTGCAAGAGAAAGCAAAACATCATTTTGGCAAATACATTTTAAAATGATAAATAAATGCATAATTGTCTGGCAACAGCTGTAGAAGATGCAATTTCTTATATGGCCCAAAGAGTGCAAGTAGCTCATTTGGGGGACTCCCGCTCTCCAATCCACCATCCCATCAGGACTTGTAGAACATTGGCATGTTGTGGGTCTCCTTCATGAAGGATGTACTTGAAGGGACACAGGAGGCGAGCCTCTTCTGTCATGGCATCTCCCTTTGGGTCATCATTTTCCCTAAAGTCAGCTTTGCCCTAAACTTGTTGGCCTTCCACAAAAGCCTGAAGACGTGGCTTTGCCATCTGGCATTGATGTATTGGAGGTATAGAGCCAGCAAAATGACTGTAGTGAAATGGATACTACTACTACAGCTGTGTCAGGGATAAAACCACTTCCAGGTTGAATTGATTAGCCAGTGACATCACCATTGCCTAGGGAATGCCCATTTGGGGGGCGGGCCTTTTCATGTCCTCATTAAGCTGCCCATCAAAGTGGTACCTATCTATCTACTCACTGTCATCCATTTTCAAACTCCTGAATCAGCAGGAGCTGAAGCAAGTCATGGGTGCACACCCCATCGTGTGGTAGCAACCAGATCTCCAGCCTGCTGATTGTCAGCCCAGCATGAACCACTGTGCTGCCAATGAGGTGGGTTGTGTTCTTCCACATATTATAGGGTTTTAATGGTTTTAATCGTTTTTATTGTGTTTATGTTTTAACAGTCTTTTGGTTATTTGTGTGTGTGTGTGTGTTTGTATTCTCTAAGCCACCCAGAGTCACATATGTGAGATAGGTGACTATATACTGAGTAAATAAATTAAATAAATAAGTAGACTCCAACATCCCTCCAACAATTTAGAAGCACCAACTTTCTTTTCTCAATATTTTCTGTCTTTTTGTTTTCTCTAGGTTTCGGCTTATATATCTGTTAGAAACAAAACATATGGGCGACACACACAAACACACACACACACAGAGCTCCTTTGTGGGAAACAAAGATCAAGGGTGATTACACAGAAAAACATGTCCTTTTGTTTATTTACCATAGCATTTAAAAAGACATTCTAAATAAGGTTCAGTTTCTGTAGATTTATTTTTATCAAGCCGTCAACGGGCTTCTGGGGTCATAATTATGCACTGCTCTGGGTGATAAAAAAAAAAGTTGATTTTTAGAGGTGAGCATCACATGTTTGTTTGCCATCAGTGTGGTCAGGATTTACAGATTTCTCTCAATGCATTCTCTTCCCTTCCCTTTCCTGTGATTTTAATTATCCAGCTTGGAATTAACTCATTCCACTCCCTGTTACAAAGATTAGGTGCATCGCCTATCAAACTCCCTCCCTGTTCCTTACTGAGACCAGGCTGGGTGCTCCACTGAGTAGACTCTATGTCAAGAAATCAGCAGCTGCTCATATATCACGTTAGTCATTAGTGGAAGATCATTCTGGACCTTTGCCCACAGCACCTTGCTGTGGCAGGGAAAGGGCTATAAAACCCTAGGCCCTGTCAGCTGTTGTCATCTAGGTGAGAATTTATCTGGTCTTCGGGTGCCCTCTGACTGGATTATTATGAATAATGAATGAAGCTCAATGCCATGTTGAAGCATTAATAAGACTGGGAGAAATTCTATACGGGGAGGAAATAGCACCTGGGCTGGTCAAGTCAGAGGCAGTGGCAATGTTTCCCAGGGTTCCAATTTAGGGAAGAAAGGGAGCTCCTCTTTATCATAAAATTCTGTAGTATTAGAGTACTTTGGCTTTGTTGATTGGTAGTCACGATCAAATCATTTATATTGCATGGATTTTATTCTGTAAACAGAAATTCTAGTTCAGTCTGTTAGTTTAAAGACATTACTGTAGTTCATAATTTCCTATCCAAGGAGTCATCCATTCACAAAAGCACAGTGTATTTTTGTTAATGAAATGTGGCCACTCACACCTCCATCAAAGCTTAGAATACAAAAAAAAAGTGTCCCAAGAAGTTTGAACGTGAAGGCAGAAAATGTGAGGATTCTTGCAAAGTTACCTCTTCATTACCACCCCAAATGCAAATGGTTGCTAAATGAGGCAGTTGCTAAATGAGGACCGCTTGCAGTTTAACATTAGAAAGCAATAAGGTAGAAAACTGGACCACTGCCTCATCTAGGTCAGTACCACATCTTCTGTGTTGCTTGACAGCAAATCTCTAGGTTTTTAGACAGAAGTTTCTCTAACAGGATTAATTGTAAAGGTTCCCCTTGCACATATGTGCCAGTCGTTTCTGACTCTAGGGGGCAGTGCTCATCTCCGTT
>AZIM01001097.1:68305-102393 GCA_000516915.1 Ophiophagus hannah
ATGACAGTATACACAGCAAACGAGATAACTATGCTGGGTTTCGTATCACANTTATTATTATTATTATTATTATTTCCTTTTCTGAATACCAAGGCTTCCATCAGGCCTGGACTTTGATATCTGCCCCTTGGCTGAGAATCTATATATCCAACTTCACACTTAGCTGCAGTGAAGTAGCCCTCCAGGCAGGCCGACTTCAACGAACCACTAGTGGTATCATCATTAAAATCCTGCTGAAGGTCACCATGGCAACCGCCTGCTGAGGCTTCACTGCTGCACGCGGCATCTCCTAATCAGCTACCATGTGAAATGCAAATTCAGACAGTCTGAAAATTAGTCAAGAAGAATAGAGGATGAGGATGCAGGTACGTGAAATATTCATGCGCTTCGTGGAAAAAGGAAGACAGCATGAATGACACAACAAAGAACGGCCCCTGACATTCTTGCTATCATTTTGCATTATTGTTCACACCCTACTGTATTTCTAGGCCTCCGGTTCTGAAATTGCCTATATGAAATGCCATATTTATATTCTGCACAATTGTCATAATTAAAAATGGCCACTGGAAAAAAAACAGTTAATTGGAAAAGCTACATTAAGTCAATGCTGCACACACCAGCAAAGACCATCACATTCACTTCATCGTCTTCCTAGTCATCTTTAAAAGGATACATAGATAATTTCATAGTCAAATTCTCCATGTAATAAAAGTGCAAATATTATACAATGATTTTTAATGAGACCCATACTTCATGGACCACAGTTTTTAATTAATAATTAAAATCTTTAAAAGCAATGAGATTTGGGGGTTTGAAATTATATTATTCTCCAATTCCATAAAGACAGTGAATTTTTCTGTTTACAAAATATGAGAATTTTACATGCATTTCTACACAGTGTAATTTACTGTTTTTGCTACTTTTCTGTGTCCTAAATTTCAAAAAAGTATGTACACACACACACACACACACACACAGTCATCTATGTATTAGTTACAAGAGACATTATCACATCCATCCTTAACAGAAATATTAAGTCTTTCTTTCCTGTGTGTAAAGTATTAAAGTTTTTATCCTATGCCTTTGAGGCCATAACTGTTCCTCGCCAAGGTACTGCAAAATTGCTAGAGAAGGAATGGACAGTATACATTGGTGCCCATTTTGTTGCAGCATGTTGTGGTAGTTCTATGTACATCTCTGAATGCATAGTCAGAAAACAGAATAGTAAACATGAATAGTATACATAAGTCCATGAAGAGGTATATCATGTTGGAAATATGCCTTGCATTTGGAATACACTTTGTGATATAAAAATGTTTCCAAGGGATTTTTTTTGTATGTCTGCTTTTTGTGGGTTAGGGCATCACACATGCTGCAAAATTGTTATTACGGCTACACAAGGCATTTCAAAAGGTTGGTTTGCAGAACCTTAAACCAGCCAATGTGTTTCAAAACACTCAGTATCTTCAATTGTCTTCCCATGCCTCTGCGTGCACAGCCATACTGCTTTGTTCATTGTCCCACTGAGACAACCAAGGTAAGTCTTTGAAACAGCCATGCTGAGCTTTTCAGATGACACAGTTGCTTTAATGCTTCAAGGCATTTTTGCTTGCAACAATGCACTTAGCGGTGTTCATAAAGCACCTCTCTCAAATACTATGCACAGTTCTAGTCATTACTCCTGAACAGAGCGTAACTACTTTTTCATCACATCCATGTAGGCACTTAGATCACAGTAAACTGAGGGAAGAGTTTCATTCTTTCACAATGTTTTCAAAAGGGTAAATAAGAACACCACAGGATATATCATTCAGAAGATATTCTATATTGCTGAAAATCAGAAATTCATGTTGTTCACTGTGGTGTAACCAATCTAAGCAAAGAGGATTTCAGGGTTAACTGAGCTCAGTTTAAGCAATTTTCCCCTTATAGCTTGAATTTTAATGCCTTGCAAAGAGTTGCAACTATAAAGAAAGCACAAGTAGAAGATATAAAAAGTACTATGTAGAACATTACAGCGGGTCTTTTAAAGCCATGGCCCATTTAAGGTTCCCACTTGCAGCCATATTTAAGCAGCAGGCAATTTTTTTTTAAAAAAATGAAAGTTCGGCTTCCAGGAAGAAACCAAGTCCTCTCACACTGAAATTAATGAGACTGTGCAAGAACAACTCAGCTGTGGAAAACTGCATACCAGATCCCAGGAGAAATAGGATGCTTTTAAAAAGTGAAGCAAGTTCAAACAGCCCACCAAAAAGGAAGTTACTTACTTCTTCTGAGTAGTGGTCTGACGGAAGGGGTGGATAATCACATTGTTCTATCTTTTTACATAAAGAATACAAGTTCATTTTGTCACCATAGAAGGGGCTTTGCAACGCAGCCATCTGTATGGAATAATAAAAAAAGGATATACTTTTAACTGGTGTGCAAGGGAAGACTCAAATACAGAAACTTGACTTTATTTTTTTTTTAAATCCCAGTTTAAATTAGAGACAAATACTTATTTTCTCTCTACACTATTGGTTTGAGTCCCTTACTTCTCACATCTGACTTTCAGCATATTGGATTAGATTGTTTCTATAGCATTACACTCAGCTAACATCCCTATTGCATAAATCAAAATTATTATGTACCCAGAACATTATTCATAAATGTTGATTAGTATATTTTTTCTATCTAAAATCCAAATGCCATTTACAAACACCTATACCACGAAGTTTTAATCAGGAATCAGAGGAGCTTTGGTAAAATTCACCTAACTCATAAAGGCTCTGATTTTGTTTTTCTCTGATAAATTTTTATGCTCCCTCTGACACCCCTTGTAGTAAGAAACTATGATATTGTACATTACAAATTTTCAATCAGCAGATAGAATTACATTCCAAACCAAAAGGTGTTTTCTGCATTGTGGAGGTATTTGTTCTAAATTTCATTTAAATATCCTTCTTTAAAAGTTATGGGAACTATGAATAAATACAATCCAAGATATAACCAACAATAAGCAATAAAATGAACGAAAAGTTTTATTATTTAAAATGAGAGTGAGGATAAATATAAATATTTCTACATGCTCAACTTGCTTCTGTTTGGCTGTTTTTTGCCTATAGTCTTGGTCATCTTTCAACTGTTAAGGCTGCAAAAGCCATCAGCTGATATGTACTCAAATATATTAAAAATGTATGTAGTCATACATCAATCTAAGACTTAATTTTCTGCAACTATCAAGAAGAAGCTGAAAGCACCATGAATCTGATAAATAAATTATATATTAAATACTCTGAATGGACACCTTACTAAGTGTTTTATGTTATTGGAAAAAGATAGCATGTAACTTTAAGGTAATTTCCTATTTAGAAAGCACTTTGCTGTCCACAGGAATGCAATTACCTGCAAAGAACTGTTTGCTTTACATCCGTCTGAAATTAAACATATGCACTGTAAGGTTTGTTTAAATTATATTTCTAGTATTTTTCTAACAAGGTATTTAATCTAATGGAGCAGCCCATTTTGCAAACATGATCCCAGTTTTACCCCCAAACTCCATATATTTGGTATAATTATTTTTTAAAAAATATCATTAGTGTCTCCACTGCTTATTTTAAATGTTTGGCTTTTCAAAAGCAAACAAAAAGTGCAACATACTGCTAAGCTTCAAGAGATTTGTACAGAAATGTTCATATTGCCTCTGAAAGCCTTTAAATCTCTGAACCACAGCAACGTGAGCATTGCTCTGAGTGCAGTGCTGCCCCAAAGTCAGTCACCCTTTTCTATATGTGCTAATAAGTTTGATTTTGGAAGGACAATGTGTACATTCCCTAGACAGGCAAAGCGTGTGTGAAACACGCTAGTCCATGCTGAGCTACTCAGTGAGCTTCAGCAGGGACAGGACAAGCTGAAAATGGCTCTCATCTGTCTTGTGGTCTTTCAGACAGAGTGTTAACTCCTTCACGACCAAAAAAGGGTTCTCATTTTGATAGTGGTGCATACAGGAATGAAGGGAAAAAGAGCTAATTAAATTTATAGCAAGAAGATCAAAACTGCATACATTAATTGGGTATCATAATTGCTGAAAAGGTTTGAGGCTATCAAGGAAAACAATGATTTCCAATTGTATTACTGCCATAATATTAAATCTTGAAACTACCTAATTCATGCAGTGTATTTTCATTTCAGTGCAATTAAATACAAAATTAGAAAATTTCACCACCCAATCAGCATGCATGCACGCACAATTGCAAAATAAACACAGAGATATTCAGCATGGTACAAAACACGTTCATTAAAAAGTAGTTCTGTTTCAATGCTTTAAAAAAGAGAGAAAAATATGAAGGGGGGGGGGAGAGAAAAAGCTGAATGTCCCCTAAGGAGTTAAAACAGGACTACTATATTTTCATGCATCTCCTGCTTTGACAGATGAAAAATGTCAACTGTCCTGTTTTTATTTTCAAGCTTTTGCACTATTCATCTGGTTCATTAGTGCATCTTGCTGCTGCCCCTGACAGCTGCTCGCCCTCTCTTCCCAGCAGCTGAATTTTTCAGGCTAATTTGATCCTCCACACTGAGACGATCGCTAGAATGATTGACTTGCTCCCTGACCTCCAGGGTCTGACTTTCCTGATTAGTATTCTAGGGGTGTCTGAGGGACGAAAGCCCACTGTCTGTCTTCAGGGCTGGTGGCAATGCTCTCCCCCACCACCTCATTCGCTCATTCTCTTTTTTTTTTGGGGGGGGGGAGGGGACTGTAAGCCACCAACCTACGACCCTGTAAGGATGCAATTACTGTGCTGAACAATAAAGGAAATGTGTAATATCTACTTTTTCATGTAAAGGTCCATGTAGTGGAAGCATGGCATGTTGATTTTAATTAGTAAAGTCTACCTTGTTGCATATCAATTAACACAGGGTGATTAGAGTATTTTGAATTGTTGTTTTTTAAGCATTTCCAGAATATTTGAAAGTCTAATTTTCTGACTGTAAAATTAACCTTCAACAACAACAAAAGGTAAATAGTTAAGGAAAGAGAGCAATTTTTAACGAACTGTAAAACCAGCCTTCTCCAATCTGGTGTCTTCCAGATGTGTTTGAACTTCAACTTCTAGAATTCCCAAGCAGCAACTCTGGGCGTTGCATTCTGAACACATCTGGAAGGTAGCAGGTTGAGGAAATGATATCTCATAGAACAACAGTGAATAGAAAGCACACTTAATTTTAGATTCAGTTAAAGTCCAAACAAACTGTTAGCTATTAACATTCAAATAAAATATTAGCTGAAAAATTATTTACTGGGAAGCTAGGTAATCTAGGAAAATCTGATGCACACGCAAAAAAAAATTCTTATTGCAGGTTCAAAAAATAATATAAACCAATGGAACTAATATAAGTACTTAGAGATCCTTAAATGCATTTTATGTTGAATATATTGAACAAGTCAAGAATAAATTTAAATATTAAATTTGTACCATAATTAAGTTACAATATTCATGCTTCTCAATCCTCCTATTCTTGGAGCTATATTGAATAAAAGCTTACTATTCTGTAAACTGCCTTACAATTATTTCATTTTTATTACAAAACTAAGGGTCCACAAATTCCTGTTTTTATAGAAACAACAGCTGAATGGATCTTGAGTGAGTGAAAACTGAGGGAGTGAAATAAAATTATGACCACTTATAATGTAACATAACATTTCTTTATTATTTTGCTACACAGTATGCCATTAATGTGCCCCAATATTTAATTTGTTTGCTAAATTTTAAGTAGAAAAATTAAATTCTTTAAAACACGATCTTACTATATAACGATAATTATATGTCAAAAAATTAGGTAACATGGCAACTATGAGAAAGAAAAGAATAATGTAAATACAAATCCTAGTTACTAATTACACAAATAGCACAATTATACAAATAGCAGCATCACAGAAAAATAGATTTTTTAAAAACAAATTCCAGTTTAAGATATAACTACTAATAAATCTCCAAAAGAATTCTCTCATTTAAATGTGCTTTCTGTATACATGAGTCTGAGAGAAAATAATTTTAGCATTGAATTGTTTTGTTTTGTTTTGTCTAAAGAAAACCTTGCTATAGTTCTCAGAAAATCCTAATATTGTAGGGTTTTTTCCTTGATAGAGAGCTTTGGTGAGTTCTGCTGAGTTCACTGCAGTGAAAGTGGTTTGCCACTTCACCTTGCATCTATATTACAGAAACTTTTCTAGAGAGCATTTGAGTGAAAGACTGCAAGCCAATGAGTAAATTTTTAGAGCTTGTTGTAAACATCCAGAAGGTTTTTGGTAGAATTTGGTTATCTTGCTGATCTTGCTATAATTAACATTTTACAAGCTAGAATTGCAACTAGTATTAAAAAACCAAATGAAAGAATATCTTTTCCTGATATTATTTTTCTATAGATCCTTTACCTCTGTATTAAAGTATTAATTATCTTGTGTTTGATCGGTTAAAAATAGACAGCCCCTGATATACCATATAAAAAGGACAGAATACTAGTTTCCTAAGCGATAATCCCATTTAGCAAAGTTTGAAGATAAAGTTTAAGATTCAGAAAACAAAAGTTTAATAATTAATGAAATAATAGATGATACTACAAGTGTTGACCCGAATATGCCCTTGATAGGTCTATTTCATGTGAAGATAATGTTTTCAATTTCAAATTGCCACTTTGGCAATTAACCCTGATAATGAAAGATGAAGACCTTGAAAGAGATTATTTTGAGAAGTATATGCTCCAAATTTTACAAATATTTATATTACATTCTCTTTATATTTTGAGCTAAGGTAAATGTGTAAATTTCACCATAAATATCTGAAAAATGTAGAATTCTTTGCTTTCAGCTAGTACTAATTTATGGAATGAATATTCAATAGAATCATAACACAAGTAGAAAAACATTTTGATCAACAAAACATATCAACAAATTATGCTCATTAAAAGTTGTCAGTATTACCTCATATAACAGACATCCTAGAGACCAGATATCTGATTTGAAGTTATACCCATTTTCATGGATTCTTTCTGGAGACATATAATAAGGTGTTCCCACTACAAAAAATATAAATACATAATAAACAAAAAAGTTAAATAAACTTCAAGTAATGTATATTCCAACATTTGTCGTGAAAAATTACTATTCAATACTTAAATACAAAAGAGTAAACTTTAGTAAGTGAAAAATTATTCCAAATAATTTAAGTTGTTTTATGAAATTAATTTCATGATAACCTATTTAAAAAGTAGCAAAGTTTCCAATAATTGTCAATAAACCAAATTTTAGCAATTTAATATTATATTAACATTACTAATGTTGTCAATCATAAACTGATAGAATTCTATATGAATATGTTTATTTATGCAGCATTTATTAAATAAAAACATATGTTGGTTTTATTACTAAAAGGGTTTTCCATTTATTTTTATTTCCTGAATGAAACTCGCTAAACATGATTTTGGTATGTTTGCATCCTATCTTAAAAGCATAGCCAAAATCCAATTCCATCTTTACATTATTTAAAATAAGCAGAAAAATGTTGTTTTAAAGATAATCAATACATCTTTTAAAAGGAAATGGCATCCTCATGTTATTGAGGCAAAATGTTTGTTTTTTTTAAAATAAAGACTTTTTCCTAAAAGTGTGGGTTCATTTGTATGGGGATCTGTATGTCTATCTATAATTACTTTTAAATCATTCTAATATATGCCAATTCATAAAACAATAACCAACTGTAGTTAATAGAAACAGAAATGGAAAAACATACAAAAGACAGAAAAGTTTAGTAAGTATCATCCTATTCTAAGAGATATTTCATATGGGATAGCAACCTGAATAAGGTCTCTTCTAAAGCACATACACCTTGGAAAATTGATTCATTATTCCAGTTTCAGAAATAATTTTGTACATATCTGTATAACTACGTACCTAAATTTTATTTCTACATAAGTTGAAATGTATTCAAAATTATTTACATTTACAAATTGATAACTGATTAATTTGTTTTTAAATAAGTATGGAAACATTTCAAATCAAAATATTGCCACAGAACAAAACTTGTAATGTACAGTATCTTGAAATATGTTGAAGTTGTAAAAAACGATAACTTTAAAATAAACCTTTTCTCTTGCTTTTCGTGTCACAGCCTTATAGCAAATCCTCATAGCAAGTAATACAAACTGCAGTTTTAGGACCTTTTTGAAAAGCGACAACCTCACACAAAGTAAAAACACAAATTAAGAAAAAAAACCCTACCTCACCAAAACCAAACAAATGAAGTTAACATTTTTGCCTCTGCATTCTTAAATACATTTTTAATTATACATGACCTCATCATACACAGGTGAGGCATCAATAAGCCAACCACACCAATATAGTAGAACCTTTAATTTAAATGCATTTTAAAAACAGGAGACAAAAATATACTCTGAATGTAAGTTGTAAACACACCAAATCAGTAAGTCTATTATTTGCATTAAGAACTTATTATCTAAACTTTCAACATCAGCAGCACTTCTGTGAAGCATGATACTGTAGATCAAGAGTGTAAAACTCACATCGTCACGGTGACATCACGTGACGTATTGGGACTTTTCCCCCCTTCGTTAAACCAGGCGTGAGTGTGGCCAGCATGAGGTGCATCTGGCCCGCGGACCGGGAGTTTGGCAGCCCTGCTGTAGATATAAACTTTTGCATTTACCTAATGGTTATTTATGTGGATTTCATTATACCATAAGTACCACACTTTTTCTTCCCAGGTAAGGAAGAAGTTGCAACTAGAGTTAATTTCCTTATGTCTGGACAGGAAATTGCTATCCAGAAAAAAATTAAGTTAATATTATCTGTGTAGTAAGACTAGTCTCAGAGCAGTCTCAGATCCAATACACTCTGCATGATCAAATGAATCAATGACTGCTGGCAGTTAATGAATGGGCTTGTGCTTTTGGAAGAAGGGACCACAGGTGGATGGTTAAGAACAGCTCCTGAATGTTTTAGTGAGTTAAAACCTAACCCAAGTGATTCCTAGACTGAGACTCCTAGTGTCCCAGTGATATCGCTCCAATGTTGTGAAGTAGAAATTATGCTTGAATCAGTCAGGAAAGGGAAGGATTATCTATCTATGATTTATTGAAGTTTGCTAGCATTTGCAGGACAGCATTCATCCAACTCTAGGCAGAGGGGAGGTGGCTGCCAAAGATTTGGAGGATAAGGTAAGAGAGTAGCCCTCAACTTGTTTTCAATACCTGTTTTTTCAGGTAGTGCAGGCAGAACAGATTCATCTGAGGAAGATGAATTAGTCATCAAGTCAACATCAAGCTGTGGGCAGAGTGACAACATATCAGGTGCTCAGAAAGGATAACCCTCTCTTCACAGGAGCACTGATAGGTGGACAAGATACACTGTTTGTGTAAATCAGGTCTATCTGCACAACTTCTTCTGGTTCACCAACATAGTGCAAAAACTGAGCTACAACTAAGCACACACTTTTCTCCTTAGCAAGGTCTGATACATGGAGTTACTCAAACAGGGGTCAATAAGCTTATGCTCATCAATACTAAAATCAGGGTTTTGACTTAAAACTGATTCACTAAAAGACAAGAAGCTGCCACATTCAGCAGATCAAAAAGGTATAGGCCCCCTGGCTATTTCAAATCCTTTCATATTTTTGATGCTGTGTCAAAAACTCTCCAACAAAGAAGCTCAGAAATTTAAACAAACTGCTGGGATTTAGGACTTAGCATTTTGAAAAGGCCACCTAATCCAATACATCTCTACTGATGAATTGTCCAATTACATTGTTGTGTTCTGATTAAACTCTAATCATGCATATTGCTTCAGAAGAAGAAAAAATAATTCTGATTTCAGTTTAAGAGAATTGCTGAGAAAAAACTTATCAAAGGTCAGCCTAACAATGAGGTTTACAGGATTGTACTTTATCAAAAGCAAAAGTACATTTTAACCAATCCTTCTCCAAAACCTATTATTACATCAAAGGAGTGAGAAGATATTGATAATACACAAAGAAGAGAACAAATGCTTACATTTTGCAGAATTTAACTCAAAATGCCCCACTGGCGCTTAAACACTTTTCGTGCGCAGATTGGAAGCTTTGTTTGCATGCTGATGGGGCGTTTTGAGGTGGTAAAATGGAGCCACCTCAAAGCAGCCTATCAGCGCTGAAATACTTTTCGCTTGGAGACTGGAAGCTTCTTGTGGTGACTTCAGGTACCCACCCACTTTTGCAGAGAATGGGTGACTGAAGTCCTGTGAGATTAGGGCACCCAGAAGCTTCCAGTCTACGCACACCAACAGAAGGCTTGAAAAAACGTGATTTCACTGCCCCAAAGCCTTCCATTGGCATGCAAATACTTTTCTGCATTGAGACTGGAAGCCTTTGGAGGAAACTCATAGGAGCTGCCTACCTCTCCAGGTAACCTGGAGTGGTAGGTAACCTTGGTGAGTCAACTTTGGTGAGTCAGAACAGGGTGTGCTCGTCCTGCTCTCCCTCTGCTCTCAATGGTCCACTTTTGGAGCACCAGGAGCAGGCAAAGAAACCACAGCAGAGACAGCTTGCTAGATCTTCGCAAGTTAAATAAATCTCCACAGGCCTGCCTGTGGAGACCTGGCAGAGGCGGCAGGGAGAATAGGTAGAGTGAATGCTGCAGTGCCTCTGTAGTTGTTTGTAAGGATGAACGACTGCCGTGGTGCTGCAACATTCGTAACCTCAGGACTGTGCCATAAGTACTTGGGGCAGGGGAGTTATGTTGCAACTTTGAATGGTCACTAAGTGAACTGTCATAACTCGGGGATTACCTGTATATAGGAAATCTTGACAAAAGGGGACCTCCTCTTGCTTTGAATCTCACTGCATCAATAAACACATTTTTGTGGAAGTAATAAGTCTCTACCATAGGCTGCATTTAATCAAGCATTCAAACCAAAAATAAAGATTGATACATTTGAAAAATGACATTGTTTGGAAAGTAATCTTTTAAAATCCCATTCAACAAGTGCTATCAAAATCAGTCATAACAAAAGCAGCTTAATTTTGAATGAGCATTTTTCAATCCACAGAAATGACATTTATTCAACAATTAAACATATTTTAATCTATGAAAGCTGAAATTCTTTTAATTAAAAATACATCAAATAAAAGGTTTGCTGCATATACAGTACTCTAGATGTATAACATTAACTTCCACTTTTAATTATACATACAAAGAAATCTTTCTTACCTAGAGAATGTGCAGCTGTGGTTTTAGAGCTGAAAAATCTTCCCAATCCAAGATCTCCAAGTTTTACTACTCCTGTAGCAGTAATGAATACATTTGCTGGCTTGATGTCTATAAGAAAAAACAAAGTACTGTGTAATACCATATCTTTAATAGAAAAGAAGTCCATTATTAAATATTATATTAAGTATTATGGTTTGATCAATGTTTGTTTCCTTCTTAAAAATACAACAAAAATATTTTAAATTATTTGTTTCATCTAGTGGTTAAGACACCAAGCTAAAAACCAGGAGTGGGAATTCTAGTCCCACCTTAGGCATAAAAAGTCAGGTGGGTAAATTTGAGTCAGTCACTCTCTCTCAGCCCAGACCATCATACAGGATTGTTGTTGTGGAGAAAGTAGGAGGAAGGAGTATTAGATTATATGTTCACTGCCTTATGTTATGGCAAAGGGTGAAATATGCATATTTAATACATATTCATTACAAGATACTCTTATTTCTTCTTGGCTGGACTTCATATCCTTCTAGTTATCCAAGAAACAGAAAGAACTGAAACTGAAATTAAGAAATGGTGAAAAATTTTGTAACAAATTTTACAAAATAAACTACAGTCCATTTGAAGCCGTATTCTAGGATGGAGAGGAAATCTTACTTATTCAATCACTGTAACTATAATCACACTTTCCAGATATGTTAATGAGTTATTATGACTTAACTCTCATCAAATTTCTGTCCTTGATGACAGTTACCTTAACTACCAATGGATAAAACTGCTCACAACCATGCTGGTTTAGATGAAATTTCTATACAACAGCAATCCATAAGAAATAATAAGATAAATAATAATAATTTTCTGCCACCATCCAGGGCACCAATGACAAGGAAAAGACAATCTTTGCTGCATCTATGGCCAATGATGGGGCAATTACAGGAAGTATGCTTTTCTTCTTTCTGCAAAAAAGTTTTATCTAAATGCAGGCTGTTGGTTTAAGAGGTATAATCTGGCCTCCATCCACTAGCCGCAGATACCATCAAAAGGGCTTTTGGATTTTGTATGTGTACATTCATTTGCACAGATTGAAATGTTTCAGTTTTTGGAAGAGTTACCTATTTTGTATAAGCCGCCCTATGTAATCCAAAGGCAGGGTACAAATCTTCAAGATACATAAAAATAAGAATCTACCATACATAAAACAGCACGCATATGAATGTAGATTACTTATTTTAAGTCAAATGATATTATATACACATAGACATACATGTTTGTAACTGATTGAGGCA
The DNA here is from genome assembly GCA_000516915.1 of Ophiophagus hannah. Lineage (NCBI taxonomy): Eukaryota > Metazoa > Chordata > Lepidosauria > Squamata > Elapidae > Ophiophagus > Ophiophagus hannah. The sequence goes on from AZIM01001097.1 coordinate 80,824, forward strand.
GCTGATAAATCTCATTAAAAAAATAAACGAAATATAACTAGAGAATAGAAAATATGTTAATGGTTTTTTTTAAAAAAAAATTACATATATAAAATGTCTTTTAGTTGCCTATTTTAACAAATATGAACAACTGGAAGAGACCATCACTTGTCTTTGTAGTTCATGTAATACAGTATATACTGCAGTCCCTACATTTGTACAACAGTAGTTGGGATGAAATACAATTTATTACCTCGATGCATGACACGCCGGGAATGCATATGTTCCAAGGCACTGCACAGCTGAACAAAGTATTTCCAAACTGTCCTTTCCGGGATCAGCCTCTTCTGCTTCTTAAAATGCTTTGAAATAATAAAATAATACTGCAATCTGGATTTGATATTCAGTAATGATGCAGAGGATTATTAAAATGAACAAGCCTTCAGCTTTTCAATCGAGAAATCATTAACACAACTGAGGAGGCAGGACCACTTTTAACAAAGAGAGAGATGGTTCCTCGGGGATGCGCTTTGGATGAAAAGAACAAGTATTCACAAAAACAGCTTGGACCAAAGGAAAAGTCTGATAGGTCAAGATGAGACTGGGAACTTATGTGTAACTTAAGATGAACTCTTACTTTCACAGGTGATAAGCCCTCATTTTGTTATGTCTATCTTCTCCCCGATTCTAATGAATCTAATTAGATATCAGATCATGGCTTAGAATAATATGAATGACACAGACTCACACAGTCTCCTCCTGCATTCTTCAGAACAGCATTTAACAAATAAGTTGCTGTTTTCAATTTTTAATTAGTCATAATTTAACATTGTTTCTGAAACTTAAATTGATTAATCTTAATAATCATTGGTTGAGATTACATAGCGTCATAAACCATGATTTAATCTACACTATGATTTAAGTCTAGCCAGTGTTGTCCCAATTCTTTTTTGTTTTATATATATTTAAAATATATATTGCCCTTCCTCCAAGAAAGAAGAAATACTTCCTCCAGTATTTTCCTTCAACACCCCTGGAGGAACAGCTTCAGCCGAAAGAAAAATGCAGTTCAGTCTGTCCATATACAAATACCAGAATGATTCTCATTAGATAATATTTAAAGTGCACCTACTTTGGCCACATGTATGTTCATTTACATATGTACAGAATATGTATACATATATGTACACATATGTTAAGGAAGTGAACGAGAGACTAAATAGTGAAAGATCAACTTAACTCAAAAAAGTTAAACTATAAAGTAGGGCTCTTTGGGAAGCCCGTCTGAAACTCAAACTAAAGAAGTTTTGAGATTCAGAATTCAGAATAGCACAGAAGAGTATCTGAAAAATATTTTCCTCAATTTTTCCATTAGGAAAGTGACAACAGAGAAAAATCTGAAAATGGAAGGATGGGAGTAGAGACTGTCTGATCATAACTAAGCTTTACTAAGAAGCTTCAGTAATAGCATTTCAGCAAATATTATTCCAGTATTCAGTGATTTATTCCAAAAGCGTTTGTAAGAATCTATAAGAATCATGAGGATGCTTGATTGCTTGGAACTGCTGGATGTTCATACCTTTTCATTGCTCTCCATCCATCATTTAAGCCATTCCACTCTGCTTTCTATGACTTCAATATTTACTAAGAAGAGCAACAAAGAATCTTGAATTGTTTTTATTCATTGTAGTTTCCTTTTTCCTGCATCTGGTACAGGCCAGATCATGGTAGATAAACAATCTAAGGATTGCATTTTGGCTCCTCTTACATCACTAGTTGGTTTGGTCTAGTGGTTGAGGCACCAGGCTAGAAACCAGGAGACTATGAGTTCAGATCCCAACTTAGGTATGAAAGCCAGCCAGGTGACTTTAATCTAGTCATTCTCTCTCAGCCCAATTCACCTCGTAGAACTGTTGTTGTGAGGAAAATAGGAAAAAGGAGTATTATGTATGTTTGTCTGTTTATTTATAAAAATAATAAACAATTTTTTAAAAAAAATACACCCCCAAGGAGTTTTCACTCAGGTCCACCCATTTCTTTCTTAACCAATTAAATAAACCAGGCTTTGATCATAATCTAGATCTGAATAGAGGTATTACTGATGGTTTGATCAAATTAGCTTTGGAAGGGAATCTTGTTAGTTTGGCTTGTGGCAAATGAAACATTTCTAAGTGGGTAAAAGAAAGAGTAGTAGGGAGAAAGTTTCATGCAATAGAAACCAGGAAGGCAGAAGATTCAATCCTGTTAACACCCCTCAATTGCCATTTGAGAGAGCAAGAGAATGATATTATGGCTGTACTTTCCTTAAGACAAACAGCAGCATAAAATATTTAAAAGTATTTTATATTTATTTTAATATCATTTCCTTTTACAATTTTTAAAAGCTCAAACGAGGCAATTAAATGCCAGTTCCCTGAATGGTGCCATTGCTGAGACCTGGATTGAATCCAAACAAATTCTGTGAACTGTTGTCCCTATAGCTGAAATTTGCATATCAGAGAATTGTTTGATGTTGACAAGAAGACAGAGACCAGAATTCTTTTTATATACAAGTGAATACACAGCTTCAAGAATATGAATATAAAGCGTACTTCTTTGTTTTTAAAATTATCCTTGAAGATTTTAGATTGTACATCTAAATAAACTTCCCTAAAAACAGCAACCCCTTACAAAATGCTTACCTATCTGGATATCCCATCCCTTGTTTACATCTTTAACAGTATAATATGCACTTCTGTATTTGTATTTGTATTTGTTATCTGTATTCTGCTTTGTGTTTATTTGTGTTGGGATACTGCATGGAACACAATCACTGTTAACCGCCATTCAAAATTGGGTATAGTAAATTCTCATTGTGGTAACTCTAGCCACATAGAAACACAACATCAAATATCCATTTGTTAACCAAATTTCTAAATCTTTATTTGCCTGACCTGAATGGAAAATGTTTTTAAAAGATCGGCATGGTTACTTCTTTAACCTGCTGTTGGATCAGGAGGCAATCTTAATTTGAGCCAAAGGAGGCAATTGCATCTTCCTTGAAAGCATGGTGCTAACTTGGACATTAGTGCACACAAACTTAGCATTTGTAGATAGTTCTCACTTAGCAATAATTTGTTCAGTAAATGTTTGACATGATGATGGCGCTGAATTAGGAGACTTACAACCAGTCCTTGAAGTTGTGCCCGTTGCAACATCCCCACAATTTGGGAGCTTGGCAACCAGTGCATATTTATGAAGTTGCAGTGTCCCATGGTCATGTGATTATCATTTGCAACATTCACTACTAACTTCTGATAGGCAAAATCAGTGGGAAAGCTGGCAGGAAATTGCAAGCCATGGTCACATGACACTTTGCTTATTGACTACGTGAAATTTGCTTAATGACAGGAACTGCCAGAAGTGACATCATAAATTGGCAAAGTCATGTGCTTTCTCACTTTACACCTGTGTTGCTTAGCAACAGAGTTTGCAGTCCCTATTACTATTGTTAACAGAGAACTATCTGTACTTCCATCTTTGTACTTGAGTGGTTACTAGCGATGCAGCTAAGAGTAATTCAAAACAGACTGAGCAGAGACAATAAGAAAATCGATTTCACTGACTGCGGCAATACAAAATTTAAATGACTATGCCATTTACAACAAACTAACCATCTCCCTTCATTTGTTTTAAAGATAAAATCAACTGCATCCAATTAAAACAAATAAACACAGAATATCACAACAGAAAAATCCAAAATCTGATCTCATAAAGGACTATATAGAGTTTAGTAGAAGTTTTAACAATGAGGGCATACTTTGTATGGTTTTATGTTTGATTCCTGGCATCACCAGACAGAGCATCATGGAAACAATATGCTTTTTTGATCCTATAAGATTACTCTTAAAAATCTCCAATGTTTCAATTTTTAGAAAGGTTTTTTAAAAAATGATCAACCATAGCATGATGAACAGTGGAAATGACTGATGAATTAATGTAACTCTGTTATTAGGAAAGGTAACACGATTTGGTAAAATATCTCCACTGTAAGAGTAGAAGCTGGAAACTAAGTGGTCAGAGATTTGGGATAGATTGTGATAGATTACTGCCTGACCTAGCATATCATTAAATTTAAAAAATGGTATCTTTGATTTAAGCTAAAATTTTTGGAAGAAAGCAGCTTAATGGCACTTGACCATCAAGTACTGTAAACCATTCCTGCAAAAAGCAAGAATAACTCAGTGAGCACACTCCATCTGTCACAGTCTTTGAAACACAAACTGGAAAAAACCCAGGAACACTGTGAGATATTTAAGGGGACTTCTCTAACCTGACACCCTGCAGATGCGTTGAGGCTTCCTATCTGGAGAATACCAGGTCACAGAATATTGATTTAGCAAGACAAAGGAACTCTGGCAACTTAGAGAAGCCAATTTAAGTGAAAATATGCTGAGAGTTCTAAACAACTTAAAGAGGATAGTTATTTAAGAAAGGGGGAAAATGTGGCATTTTTGCTATAAATTAACTGGATTTTCTTGAGTTGGAACCCTGCAACATGTGTAGGGAAGGCAAGGGGGTCAAAAAGGGAGCAGTATTGTTGGATGAGTCCCTCCTTTTTTTGTGTGTTCTTTGTAACACTGCACAAATGCCACCAAACGGTTGAAAATGGCAATCACAGCACTGCTGTGAACAAAACAGGAAGATCATTATATTAAGAGCAGACAAAAGGGTTGGCAAATATTCCTTTTAGCACGTAGGTTAACAACTGGCATTCAAGTAAACAGAAATAGTATATTATCTACTGTGCCCACAAATCTCTTTGAAAGAATAGCTATTTAAAATAAAACAAAACCTAAAAAGCTGGCCTAATAAAGACACAAAAATCAACATCAAACAATAATTAGAGATAGCTTCAGAACTCTTAGCAACAAATACACAAGTAAACAATTCAAGGAGTTATTTTTATCTTCTTTAGGAAAATCATCACCATCTTGAGGTCCTGCGATCTAGTTTTATAGCCATTTCATGCAATACAAGAAATATTATTTTAAAAAGATCAGAGTGAGTTTGGAGGGCTGTGGGGCTTGTATGGATTGTGATTTGAGGAGGATTGTGGAATTGTTTCCGGATGCAGAGGAGAATGTAAAGTCGAGGATAAGTGAGTTGACAAGTAGTCTTCGACTTATGCCCACAATTGAGCCCAAAATTTATATTGCTAAGTAAAACAATTGTTAAGTTATTTTTGTCCCATTTTACAACTTTTTCTTGCCATTGTTGTTAAGTGAAAAACTGCAGCTGTTAAGTTATTGACACGGTTGTTAAGTGAATCTGGATTCCCCATTGACTTTCCTTGTCAGAAGATCACAAAAGGTCTTCACATCACCCCAGGGACACTGCAACCATGATAAATATGTGTCAGTTGCCAAGCATCCGAATTTTGTTCATGTGACCATGGGGATGTTGCAATCATTCTAAGTGTAAAAAACGGTCATAAGTCACTTTTTCAGTGCTGTTGTATCTTTGAATGGTGACCTGTTGTAAGTCGAGAACTACCTATATAGGAATTGAAGGGAATGTGTTGCCTTCTGTAATCCCTAGCTGACAACATTGAGGCAGAGATTGAGAGTTGGAACAGAAGTGTTAAAGAGCGATCAGGAATCACGGTAGGCAGAGGAAGATATTATGGGATATGGTGCCACAATTAGGGAAGGGGGTCAGTTACTTGAGACAAATTCCCATTTTCAGCCCCTGTCTTCCTCCTATTTTGCCAGTTTTTCAGAAGTATTTTGAGCTATTGCGGTATCTGTCATAACTTATCAACAAACTGAAACATTTTTCTCTATATTGTCTTTAAGGCATTAAAACTAGATGTTGCTGCAATTTCTTCTTAGTGCATCAGAAATTGGCCTGCCACCAGAAAAGTACAAAACACAACAGGTACAACTTACACCTGTCTGGGAACTCCCTTTACAAATTTCCCATGTACTGGAAGCATCTCCAATGAAATGCGGAAATACCAAGCGGCCAGGTTTCGAGGCTGTCTTTAGAAATTTTCCTCCAGGTGTTTCCAAACTCTAAGGCCATGATGGCGAACCTATAGCACGTGTGTCAGAAGTGGCACACAGAGCCATTTCTGCCGGCATGCAAGAGGTTGCCCGGAAGAGCCCCACTGCACATGTGTGCACACCCGCCAGCCAGTGGATTGTTGGGTAGCTGCCATGCATGCACGGGGAGAGACACGCTCACAGGAGACATGCACATATGCACAGGGAGCGTGTGGGGAATCGCACAGCCATGCACAGAAACGTGTAGCACGGGGGTTGCGTGCGCACGCGCAGAGGCACACGGTGCACGCACAGGGAGTTGCGCGCGCATTGCATCATGGGTGTAGCCACGCGACATGGAAAAGGTTAGCCATCACTGTTCTAAGGCATGATATCCTTTAAGTGATGGCATCAAGTTTATGACAATCACTTCAAAGTGAAGTGTGCATTACTTTAGTTTGGTACCAGATAAAGCTGCTTTCCAAGTTGAATTGTTTAAATGAATTATTTTATTTGTGCAGTAAATTAACAGATTCTAATAAGGTTTTCTTTTCTTTTTATTTCTTTCTTTCTTTTTTGTATACAATTATCTGGAAATGCTGCCAAAGAGCAATATATATTAGAAGAGGAAGGGAAGGGAGCTGGTTTTAGTTTGACAGTGGAGCCACAATATAGCTATAGCAGTAGTACTTTTCAAACTGTTATTCAACTCTCACATCAGTACAGATATCAAGATGGATTTACACAAAAAGGTAATTCATATACATGCCTACTCTTTCTGGTTTCTCCTACAGCCTCAAACCTACTCAGGCTTTTCAAGGATTAAAGTTTACCTAGACTTCACTGTAAAGAAAGAAAAGGATTACTTTTTTATCCTATTATTGTGATGGGTGTGAGTAATTTTACCCTGAAAGTGCTTTGCAAATATTCACAGTGGGCATTTGAGGTTCTCCAAAATAACCCATGGGATCAAATTAAAGGAACCCCTTAAGCACTCAAGACAGTTTTACCGGACTGCGCAGTGCCAATGCAATAGCACTGGAAAAATATTTCTTCTTTATATTGACACAGAAATAAGCTAAGCTCTTAAGCTGTTTCCTCACACTTGGCTGGAGTTTTCTCCTGTCTGCATTGTGACTATTATCTTACTAAAGGTATTCCTCAACTTATGACCACAACTGGGGGCAGAATTTCTGTTGTTCAGTAGGTCAAACCCAATGTTATCACCTTTTTGCCATGGTGGTTAAGCAAATCACTATAATTGTTAAGTAAAACATGCAGTTATTAAGCAAATTCAGTTTCCCCCATTAACTTTGCTTATCAAAAACCAGATAGAAGGCTGCAAATAGTGATCACATGACCCCAGGATATTGCAACAGTTGTAAATATATGCCAGTTGCCAAGCACCCAAATTTTGATCATGTGACTGCAAGGAATGTTGCAATGGTCGTGAGTGCAAGGACCAGTCATAAGTCATTTTTTTTCAGTGCCATTATAAATCCAAATGTTGCTGAACAAATGGTAGTACTTTGAGGAGTATCTTATATTACATCACCACACACCCCAGCCTCTTGATATATAGAAGAGCCAAATAAATTCTATTGACAATAATTGCATCAAACTGATATATTACTCTAAGTCATTTCTGAATTCCATAATGAAATCAGGACTGTTGGGAGAATCAGATATGCAGACAGGAAACTTTCAAAGTATTCTCATACCCAGGATCCATTAAGGGATCCATCTTTTTAGACCATTATGCTCTTATGAAAGAGCACTGCAATAATAAATCCACATTTCATTAATATTTTATAACCAGAACATGAGACTGGATACAAAATCCTTTGCACTATTGACGTCCTATGTTACTATGGCCAAAAACAAAATGTATTGGTTAATTAAGTGACAAACATAAAAATTCAGAGATGCACCAGAAAAAGAGTATCTTAAGTTATTACTTTATGACTGTCACAAAAGCTATTGTCTGAATGCTGTATTTGTATACCTGTGCAGGTGTGTATCTCCAACATTTTTCCTGGTATTATGCACGTGCACATGCACACAAAGAAAATCAGGGACAACATTCAAAGTAGCCATATGCTTTGTTTTAATACTTCAAAGAGAAATGTTTCATTCATATAATACACCTTGCAAGACATCTCTTTTGTACATTTTTCATAGCCCTATTCAATAGTATAATAATAGCATACAGTCACAAGCATAGTCTGTTTTGCTCATTAAGTAAGATGCTTGGTATATGAGAGCTGTGAATATTTAAAAATCAATAGGAAGACATACTTGAATAGCCTGATTTCTGCATTTTTCCCCTTTTCCTCTAATACAGGCTGTTTCTTAGTTTTGTTTGCTTAATGGAATTTTCCCCAAAATATTTTGTTTGCTTATTCTCCCTTAGGTAGCCAAGTGCAAAGTTTCTTTTTTTTTAAAGCCATACTGTTATAAATGAGAAGATTTGTAAACTATATTGCAAAGTATATAAACTTATTTATGTTAATAGAGTTAGTAAAATAGAGGTATATGCATTACATAATAAATATTTATTATAATGTTTTGAAGCACTTTGTTCCTATGTCTATTTTTAAAGGAACTTTCTGATCTTAAGGAAGCATAGTACCTTCTGGCTGATCATTAAAAAAAAATCTGATCTTTTTCAGACTTCTATGAAAGCCTGAAAAAAAGATGCCACTGGTTTAAGAAATCCACTCATTATAGTTCAGGCAAGTCTTAAAACAGTACCTTTTTTCAGGCCTGCCCAGCAGCCTAGCAGAGATCGGACTCTTTAATGAATAGCCAAGAGGTGTGATTCCTGTAGTCAGTAGGGCCTCCGACTGTTTTCAAAGAATGTGCAGTGCTACTGGATAGAACAATTCCATGCTAAATATACACCAAAAGAATCTAATGAAAGTAGGGACAGAAGCCCATTAATACCTTGAGTTTAATTACTGCTTCTTTAGTTTGATTCTCTCTATTCACATAACAAGCAATGAACATTTAGAGGCATTATCATTTTTCTATTGGGCTATATATCTTTTCTCTTCAAACTGTCACCTAAAAAGTAGCTGGAAGTGCATTTACTGCACGTCCCTCCCTCCCTTCCTCTTATATTTCTAACATAAATTCATAGTACAAGAACTAGGAAAATGTTACTATACCATGACACCTTATGCATATTTAAACATAGCCAGATAAGCTGTCATTAACTTCAAATGGTAATCTGAATTCACTACATAAAACATGATGTGTATGTTAAGAGGCAACTGAAAATACCATGGAACAGAATGAGGAAAAAATTGGAATCAAATCTGACCATGAACAAAAGCAAGGGGGCGGGGGGCAGGAATTAATAGAGTCAAGTACAGTAACATTAACTGGTAAATTTACTAACCATAGATTCAAACTGTGATTTACATGAGGACATGATTACATTCAGAACTGTCTTCACTGAAGAACTACCTAAGAGGTAACTGTACTAAAAGTAAATCAGTATTCCCATTCTGATACTCTCCAAAAATTGGAATGGAAGCCTAATATTTCTACATATGTGGAATATTGTGGAAAATTCCTGTAATAAGTAAATCCGTAAATCTAGAAAACTATATAAAATTATTTTTAGTTTATAATTTTTCAAAAGAAACTGCTAACCATATCACTGCAATCAAAATAAAAGAATATATATTAAAAGCAAGGCAACTATTTAGTACATTGTTTCTTCCAAATAAAAAGGCCAAAATTAAAAACAGGTAGACAGATTACATTAATATGCATTACACATTTAAAAGAGAAAAACACACAGTATAATGTAAGCAAATGCATTCAGTTTGGTTAATTTACCAAAATATTATTCATCTATGTATCCTATTATTAATTAGCTAACTTAAAACTGTCATTTTGGCAAGAAACATTATTCAAAGTAAAAAAAAATTCCATTGTATTCTCTTCCAAGGAACATACAAAATAAATTTCTATTTTCAAAGTATAGTAGTGAAATAAAATTGTACTTCAACGAACATGAGACACTGTACTTAATTGTTAACTAATGTAGTCTGAAGAACAATGCTATTGTGGTGGAAGAAAAATTAGGGTGAAATGAAATAAAGAAATTGTATAGCTATGAAATATATATATTACATACACTCATCTTATAGTTATTTACTTAAATACACAAATTAGAAAAATGAATAATCTAATCTGAAAAATAATATCTTTAAAAAGCAAGAGGCAACTGGATTTTCTGGTTATTCTTTGAAGATGTTTTGCTTCTNATCCAAGAAGCTTCTTCAGCTCTGATTTCTTTGAAAATGTTTTGCGAAATGAAACATCTTCAAAAAAACCCCCAAAAGTCCAGTTACCTCTTTGGGACAACCGTGGCCTAGATAACTAAGAATCTCCACAGACACTGAGGGATAAGAAGGTAAATTAATATAGGTGAAGAAAGAAGAGATCACGATGGGCTACTTGCTTAAGTATTGATTCCAGTTCTGCTTTAGAGAATCCAAAAACAGCTTTAAAAATCTCTATCAATTGCCATACTGATTCCTAATTCATCTTTTCCTCACTTCTATACAATAGAAAGAGAATCTTATAGAATTTTTGTAAGCAGCTGCTTCCAAACAGGCAAATGACTGCTGGAAAGTATCCACATGTCTTTTGGGAGGCAACAGGTGTATTCCGAGGACACAATTGTTCCCAAATATAAATATGTCTGGTTGGACATGTTCAAGTTCTAATTAGTTTTTATCATTGAATTCTGGGTAAAACTTGAAGGGAATAGGAATCCAATTATACTATTATGGCTCATATGTCAAATTTGGGGAATAATTTATGTTTTTCTTTGATCTATATTTTCTTATATAATTTATTTGACAATAAGATATAATGTTTGGCAGCTGGTTATATTGTAAAAGTCTCAATCACTAGATAAGATATACATATACCTATTATATGGAATACAACATTAGCTATTCTTTTATTTTTTAGATTGAATGAAATTTACTCCTTATCATTATGTATAACTCCTCCTAACAAGAAAAATTCATACCTTGATCATCCTAGAAAGGTCTCCAGCATCTGCTAATTCCAGCACAATGTTTAGTTCATTGTCTTCAATAAATGATGCATAATATTTGATTACATTGGGGTGGTTCAATTGCTAGGAAAACAAAATTATTTCAGTCTACAGACTACTATTCACAAATACAATAAACAAGTAGTAAAAATGATAACATATATGCTTTGCCATTTAAATCTCCCCAAGTGGGAAAATAACTTTTCTTATTTTATAATTAAAACATAATTTTCATATTCATTATTTCCATACTAGCCAGGTTTAAAAACACTTGAAGAACCCCAAGTTACAAGTCAGTACAATCCTTGTTAAGAGAGCCAAAGTAAACCAAACTCTCTTTAGGATCTTTTCCTCTTTTATTATAAAAGAGGAATCTATTTCTGTTTTGTTTTTAAATTTTAATTATATTTATAGTACTTATTATAATATATAAAATGTACTTTGTTTTAAATATATAATACAATTATAATAAAAATAAATATGTTTTATTTATAGAACCAGTTTAGCATAGTGGTTAAAGGCACTGAGTGAGTTTTAGCCTTGCTGTAGGCACAAAGCCACTTCATGAGTTTGGGCCGATCATTTTCTCTCAGACCTAGCAAGAATGGCAGACTATTTTTGAAAGCCTTTAAGAAACCAGCAGGGACTTGTTCAAGTAGTCACTAGGATTCAAGATCTGCATATACAATAGAATACAAATAACTGCTTATGACAATTAGGAAATAGGTTTTCTCTATGTTGAAACCTGGTCTGTGCAAGGATCTATACTCTGCCAATGCCCAATGTTTTTTGTAAAAATTCCACTTTTTTTCCTGACAGTGGCCGATTCCAATAGCAACTCTAGCGAATGTTTTCAATGGTAGCATCATATGTAAAACAATACATAAAATAATTTAAAACCTAAAAACATTAGCTTTTCTAGTGCAAAGGTTTGAGGTATCACTTCAAGCATGCTGCAGAAGAAACTTTTGAAAATATAAAATTATGGACAGGTTAATGTACACGTGTACAGACAGTCTTTGATTTTATGACAGTAATTATGGACATAAGTCATGCTGATCATTAAGTGAGTTATCGCAGGACTATACCCAATTTTACAACCTTTTTTGCAGTGGTTTGTTATACAGATGTGGCAGTCATAAAGCAAAAACCATAGTCATTAAGCACATCCATTGTCTGAAAATTTGCATTTTTTGCTGAAAACTGAAATGCGGGGGTTTTTTTGCAAAAAAAAATCCATGGTAAATACATGACCATGGGACGCTGCAAATACAGTAGTCATAAATGTGGTCAGTTGCTGAACATGCAAAATGCCATCATATGACCATGGGGAAGTGACCTAGCCACCAAGATTTCAATGAGCCATGAATAGCCTGGGGGAAGTGTGCCATGGTCACTAAATGACCAGATATAAGTTAAGGGCTATCTGTATCAATAAAAGTTGTAAATATAATAACTAAAACATAGGTTACATATCTAATTTTTAAAATTAGATGTTATAATAAACATTTTTAAAACAAGCAACAGCTATTTCCCTCTAGCAAACACTAACTGCTATTAGACAGATTTTAGAAACATTTTAAAAATAAAGCAAAATGGAAACCTATTACTTTACAAGGTTTGACAACAAAAATACAGTAATTGGTTCAAGTGTAATACAATATATATAAATATTCTCTGTTATGCATTTTGCATTTTGCTTTTTGTGAATATGTTTATGTTCCTTTATGCCTTTATTACCACCCATATAACAAATACATTTCAAAGTAAGGGAAGGCGGTAGAAAAAGGTAGCATGTTTTTTTAAAAAAGAACTCTATAACCCATGGGTAAACAACTGATCTTATTTAAAATTATAGATAACCTAAAATAAATTTTAAGTTATATTTTAATTTAAAATATAGCATATAATCTATTACCACGTGGAGTTGAGACCCCCCCTAACTTATAAAAAGTGTATGTTTAAATTAATTTCTAGATAAGAGCCAAATTAGTCTATAGAGAAAAATAACAAAAATTCATATAAAATCCTTGGGTTAAAGGTTGGATCAATTTATTATTGGGTAAAGTTCTTAAACTATGGCTCACTTCATCACATATATCTGTTGTAAAGTAAGAGGCAAGACGTATTTAGTCACAGTTTTAAGTAACTGGAAGACTTTTGGTGCTTTTTCATGATTCATTCTCCTTCCCCAAGGAAGGAAGTCACTAGGCCAGATATAGTCTGCTTCGAATTCCACAGATGAATGTGAATCTGACATAAAATTTTAATTCAAACTGACCTATTGACTATTCAGTGAAGCTCTAAGCTAAGATAGTTTGCTACTCATATGTAATAACATGCCCAAAATTACCTATATCTGATAACTCATTGCTTCTTTTATTATCAAAATTGTAATGCCGGAATATATCCATTCCAGAAAAGAAAAGAAAATTACCTTAAGAAGATCAATTTCCTTAATACAGTCAGCACGTGCCTTTGCATCCATTAAATCAAATATCTTTTAAAGAAAATAAAGGGAAAAAATTACGAAGTGATAATACATTTACAAGAAATATGTGTTCAATGCTTTCTCGTTAACTGAAAACATGCAAAGATAAGAGCAACCCATTGCATTAAGAACAAATTCTCAAGTAGTGAGCCATGAGATATACATTACACAAATTAAATTAAAGCCTCATGGAGGCCCAAGATACAAATTCGTGAGACAGCACAAATCTTTGCAGCACCTCAGCATGAATTGCTGTTCCAGCTCTGCCTCCTTCCCAGCAGGAGGGGTGAATAATTCTGCCCAGCATTTCTGAATGAATGGATCATTCAACCACAGTGATGCAGCAAAAACACGTGTTCTTACAGGAAAATCCTGGAGTTAGTGCTCTATGATCTCTTCCCATTCATGAGAGATGTTCAGAAACTCGCATTACATTCTCACAAAAATTTCTATACCCCGTCAGTGTAAACTTTCCAAAATCATTAAGGGAAGTGCCTTGAATTTTAATTCAAAAAATGAGCATATCTCATTGCCTGACATTTCAGAAACACAGAAACACTGTCAGGTACAAATTATGAAATGTGACGTTCATGTTCGAAAAGCATTTGGGACTATAAAATAGTGACATAATTCTGCCGCTGGTTTTCAATGATCCTATTTCATGTAAGGAAATTTTTTAAGATTGACTCCAAAGGCCTCACTTGGTGGCCCTTGTAAATAAGGGTCAAAGGCAGCAGTGGCATCTAGTCTTTGGGCAAAACAAGAGACACACAATAATGACACCAAGTGGAAAAACTCAATGCTCATACATCTGTATGGAGTCATAATTTTTCTACTTCTTGGGTTTGTTTTTAAACTACATTAAAACTATTAGTGCCTATACTGCATTTTTATGTGTTTTTCTCCAAAATCACAGAAATTATGCTGCCAGTTGCTGCAACTGCTGACAGGGCTCAATTTATCCATTCCGGGTCTAAAACTAACTTTCATGATAATGATTAAAAATGTATTTTTTTATATATAAATGTGAAGCAACCAGGAAAAAAAAACTAGAAATGTTGAGGAAATGCAAAATATGCAACTCGTTTTCAACATTATTGTAACTTCATTTGGTTATTAACTACATTAGTTTGTTCATAAGAGTATGTTCACTTTAAAAATTAAAAAGCACTCCTTGCTCAGATAATAATTGTAAACCTACTGTTTGAATTTACTTTGAGTATTTTTAATTTTTGTTATAAATGAACTACAGCTTATTTTAAAAATATCATTTTGATTTTCCTATTTTAGGAAAAGCAAGCAGACAAACATATGTTAAAAACATCAGCAAACAACATCACATTAAAACAAAGAGACATATTTTTAAGAAATACAGCATTAATTGATAGAGGTCGATTAAACCAAAGCTTAAAATACTCATTTTATCACATGAAGCACTGCATAATCTATTTTAATTTCTGACTCTACTATTTTGTACTTCTTTCATAAAATATATCTATACAATATTAAGAAGAACCTTTATAACCTTTCTCTTGTTAATTTGATTTAGTGTGAAAATTCCAAATATAGGTCTACTTCCTTCTCATCTTAATTACCTCATAAAGTATTTTTAAAAATTAGGAAATATTCATAATACTTTTTTAATCTGACAGAACAAACAAAAAAGACCCTGTAGCTTTTTTTAAAAAAAATCCAAATATTTCCTTTTTTCCCCATTGCTTTAATCAAGAATCTAGAAAGCCAAACATCTTCATAATTAGTTTCGGCATAGGACTATCTAATTCATTTTACTATTTTGGTGTATGCATAAATTATAATAATGCACAGAGCATTTAGTGATATAAGGATCCTTAAGTTCTTTTAAAAATAGCAATGATAAATTTAGTGTTCCCCTTACATGGTAATTTTTCTTGACAAAGATTCTTGTCAGGTTCCAACAATCAAGAAAGATACATAGTTACACTTCCAAGCAGATTTGTTTATTGTTCCACACCTATAAATAGAATCTTGCCAAACTAAAGCAGACTATTATCTACAGGAAGCATATTCTGGGAACTATTAGGGAGGGTTATCTTCACCCTCTTTCTGTCACACAGAACTACCTAAAGAATTCTCTCTTCTTCCTCTGGAATGCACCCATCCCTCCTGGGAATCCAGACTACATTCCATCACAGATTCCTCCTTAGCCATAAGTAATCAAGGACAGTATTATTCCAACTGTTCTCTCCTTCTGACTCCATTCCCATTTCTTCTATCCTTAACAAATGTACGTTTTATTTCGTTTTCTAACTGTTACAAGATCAGGAATACCATGTGTACACATTCAATCCTTAAAACTAAAGGAGTAAAACAGAAAGAATACAAATTCAAAAGACAAGAGTAACTGCATTCAGTACTGAGCAATCATTAACTTTTGGGGTAACAAATCTATCCACATATTTTAAGCTTTTTAATGTATTGTTTCTTATATTTTTTTTCTTATCTTTATTAGGTTTCAAAAACAAATGTGATTTACAGGATAAGTTAAACATTGATGGAAAAAGTACATCATATTCTTTATATTGCAAACTATTTTGAGAATGCTTCAGCATAGAATATACACACAAACACACACACACACAATACCAGTGTTTTTTTTAAATACCTTTCACCTCATAACAATACATTAAAATGTCAGTAATAATGTTCTTTTTAATTTCCAGAAATCCTAAACAAATTGTATTTCAGAAATAGGAAATTTCTGATTACTGAAAAGGCATTAGGGTGATGTAGGACTCATAATCAACTTTCAATATTCAACTGTCGTCTTTATTTTTTCCCTTGAATAGCCTGATGCATCTAACAGAAAATATTATAAATATATTTTAAGCCATTCTAATTGTTAAAAAAATAACAAGTTTTATTTATCGCCTTCATACATTACAAATTCTATGATGATAGAAAGCACCACCTCTAATTTGGAAGTTATGACTCAGAAAGGAGGCTGAGTAATATTGCAGTACAATAGTAGGATGTATCAGCCAAATGGAATGTGAAAATTAAAGCTTGACAAATGGAAAGGGGGAGTATGTTCAGGGTTTTTTAATGCAAACTGTAAAAGAGGTTAATATACTGTAAATGAAAACCATATAAGTATAGATGTAAGCTTCAGGTTTACAAGTGAGCACATACAGTACCTGTAGTTACTGTAGGCCTTTATGCAAAATATTTTGTCTTAGAACACTTTGGCACCAAAATTCTAAGATTTGGCACATATAGCCAGCTTTCAAAGATTTGACTACCTCTGAGAAGACCTAATGGGCACACGTCACTATTATTTTCCAAGGAGAAATCTCTAAGTTGTTGAGCTATGCTTTATCTTTAGCATTTCACATCTGATTCTGGCTCTTTCAAATCTGTTTGTACACAATTTTCTCTCTAGCTTCTTGGTCCATCACTTTAAGAAAATGGGGAATCAGATTTGTTCAAATAAACTCAATGAAGACTGAATGGGAGGGATCATGCAAGAGAAGCTTCCAAAAGCTTTTTGAAGTTGAAATTTTATTTTCTCTGTTAGGCAACTTCTGAACAGCCCCAGTGATAAGCTAAGTAATAAAAGGTATGAAGTTCATGACAACTCTCAGTACCCTCTGGCAGGAAAATGCCATTAATGAGATATAAAACTATTCTCTTCTATCCCATGGTCTTGAACTATTCTCATTCTTCTTTTGATTAAAAAGACAGCAGTGGCAAACTCTAATTCATTTGAACTAGTATCCATAACGTAATGACATAAAGGAATGACACCCAAATAATCAATTGACAATCATAATAGTCCAAAGAGTCAAAGAAAGTTAGAAAGAAACAGTAATCTGCTTTGCAATGTTAAATAATGTTTAATATGTTAATGTTTAATTATATCAAATACTAAAGTAAAATGAATATTTGATTATCATCTATTAATATATGATTTTTAAGAGGTCTTGCATTTACTTCAGTGCCTTCTCACTTTCAAAACTGTGATGCAATATTAATTGAACAAATTATTTTATTATTTGTTAACACCTAAATCTTATGTTGTACAAATTATACAACATGGATTTTACAAATAGATTATACAAAACAACTTGAAAAAGTAACTTTTCTTTGCAAAGTAGAACAATCTTAATTTCATCTACCCAACTTGAAAGCTATAGCTATGCACATCAGTTCATAAAAGGTAAATTACTAAAAGGCAAAAGCATCTTGCAGAATGCCCACAAATTCCAATATGATGCTAAGAAAACTGCAGGCACCCACTGTGCTGCCCACCTCTCTTATGTGAACCTTCTCCCCAACATGGCAGAATTCCTTATAAAATCTACAGCCTTGAAAGAGATGTTGGAGGAGATGTTGCATGGTTTGCAAGTTCTGCACCAGCACTCAAAGAAAGCAGGTAAAAGGAGTTTATTTTATTTATTTCTTAAATTTATATGGCCGCCCAACTCACACACAGGTGACTGAAAGGTCTAGAGGAAAATAAAGAGGTGCAGCCAAGCCAAGCCCAACATTGGGAAGGTGCAAGGGCTTTACCTACTGCCCATTAGTTAAGAAGAAAAAGAGAAGACATGGGGGGGGGATTTAAAGACAAATCAGGGTTTGTAAAAGTTAAAACACTGTTGTATACTGGTTAATAGTAGCAGTATAATAAACATTGCATATTATAGCACAGAACTACAAATTATAGCGTATAATAATAAAATAAAGCATGGAGAACAATGCATAGTTGAAACAGAGTATAGAAGACAATAGACATAAAAAGATTTTGTAAAGTATATTTATGTGTTTCAATTTTGTTCCTTGGATATTTTTCCAAAATAAGACATCATCCCATTCCTTATAGGGAGAGATAAAAACCGAGTTGTCCAGGGTTTAGTACTTTTGATGGGACTTTTGAGCTTGAATCAATCAAATTTGGGTATAGTTTCAAAAGAACCTGTGACAAATAGTGGTTTTTTCCCATTTAGATAGCATCTAATGAATATTAGATCCTATCAGTATCTGAATTATCATTATTAAGTGATGTTTCCATCCAGACTGATGTACATTTGGTTATTAGCCCATTGCAATTATTTCATTCTAATGATTGTACATAAATCTGTTAGTCAGCAGCAATGGATTCCTCTTAATGTTTATTTTACAATAATTCTTGATTATCTGAGTTTTCCATAGTGGTGGAAAAGAAGCATGCTAAGGGCATTCTAACTGGAAGAGTCTGTGAATTGCTTCCATACATGCAATTCTTTTTTCACAGCAAGACATATGCCCTGCTGCATACAAGTTTGCCATTTATGTACTAGATGTACTAAGATCCCTATCAATCCGGCATACACACGCTTAGCTTTTAGTGCTTATAATCTATTGGGGTAAGCAACAGAGGAAGCAACACTAAACAAACAGAGAGAAGCCAAAGAGAGCAGAGACAGACTTGCTTGCTCTTGAGATGAGAGTCAGCAAATTGGAGTGTGAAAATAGACAGGGAGGCTCTGACACACACACACACACACACACCCCTAAGTGGGTGTCAGCTGCAGATTGTTGGGGGTTGGGTGAATGATAGGATTTGGGAAGATTATTGTATTGTTAGCAGGTGGGATAGTCAGACTTGTTTTTTTAGCTGCAACTGAATCTTAGTTGGGTGTTGTATCTGACACTGTTGGATTATGAAGGAGGCTAGGGAGTCAGGGAGTGAGAAGAGGATAATGGAAACAATGGAAAAGGAGAAGTATAGAAAAAGTTGGAGGTGAGTCAGTCCAAGGTAGGAGAGGTTAGAAATTTGGCATCGTTCTATACTTCAGGTCACCTACACGATCTTATTTTTTGAATCAGATATCCAAAATACTGAGTGCTCTAGGCTCATATCGATGCTTTTGATCACCCAGTCTCTTTGTAGTAAGTCTAATCTCATCTGCAATGAAGTTGAACACAAGAGGGCAGCCTTGATGTGTGCACCAAAATCTGGCAAGTTAATGATAAAGCAGTATTCACTGAGATTGGTTTGGCTAGGTTTTAAGTGGTACTTTAAAAAGTCATGACCTTCGGGTTGGTGCTTAAAAATCATGACTCTAAGACAGGAGTAGAAATTGCAAGCTGTGAGTCCAAGAGTTGGGAGGGCTGCTATTCTGTACGTTGTTGAGTGTTGAGGCCATACTTGTGAGGTTGGATCGGAGACTGAACAAGTTGGGTTGCTGCTATTGTGCATTCCCCCATATGTACAACACCTTCTCTTTCCAACTGCTTGATCTTGCTACAGGGGTGGTTATGGAATCACATAAACTATCTATCTGTCCTGAGTGAGTTTAACCTCTTCTTTGTGAAATTATTCATTAATCCATTCTTGTTAAACCCTTAAGGAAACGTTGGGTGGAAAGACCTGATTTGTGTAACTTGCAACTGTTTGCCTGACTACTTCATGGGAAAAAAATAGTAAAAAGCCAAGTAGATAGAATTTATTAAGGTGACAGGCATCTTCCAATGTTGGGGGGGGGCTTTGAATTTGAGGAGACTGACAGGCCTCTTTGTGAGTCGGCTCTGTCACAGGTAGATTAAACTACCTAGGCATAAGTAGCTGAAGCCAGATAATAGGCAGGTGATAGGCAACATGGTTTTGAGGGAGGAGAGTTTCAGCAGCTTTGAAGGAGGCATTTGCTAGTCCACCTGCTGTTCAAGAGACCTGCCTAAATCCATTTTGACTTGTGATCTACAATCCTATCTCTAACCTTCCCTTTGGTGACATCAGGAATCGGGCATATGTTTAAGGGTGACAGAAATGGCCCTCGTTGTTTTCATGGACAACTTGAGATTTGGATGAAGGAATCTGGATGGAAAAAGCATGGCCATCCTTGTCTTGCTGTCTCAGTGTTCTTCAAATGTTTTGACCATGACATTCTAGATCATGTGGCAGTACTGGGATTGGAAGCATTATTTTATGATTCTGCTCCTATTTGAATGGACATGTCTAATCATTGATGGTATTATGGGAGTCATTCTGTGCTTGGTTCTCTCCCCACTCTATAAAATTGCAAAATCAAGATGAATTATTATCAATATATTGATTATATACATCTGAGGCCAATGAAGGATACTAGAGTCTCTTGATTAGATGCTTGGAGACTGTTCTAGTCCTTTTTTTAGGCATAGCTGATTGATTTTGAGCCAGTTATTGTCTCTGAACACAAACTACATCACAGAGTTGTTGTGGGGAAAATAGGAAAAGTATTGAATATGGTCCCATTGATCAAACCAAGAATAAAAATTAAATAAAAATGTCATTAGAAAACAAGCACAAAAAGAGAGCACTTGTCCCCCTCTTCTCTTTTTCTAGTCCTCAGGCAGCACAGAAAAGCGTAAAACGTGAAATTCAAATGTCATTTTTCACGCAACTGATTTCTAAGACAAAGGGATTCAGCATTTCCTGGGATCAAAGACTGGAAAGATTTGTGCTTAAGAACTAAAATCAAACAGCTTTCTAAATAGATTTACTTTCTCTGATTATTTGAATCATTGGGGGGCAGGTAGGTGGCACAGTGATTACAATGCAGTATTGCAGGCTAATCCTGCGGGCTGCCAGCAGATCCTGACTGACTTAAGGATGACTCGGCCTTCCAGCCTTCCAAGATCGGCAAAATGAGGATGCAGATTGTTGAGGGCAATAGGCTGACTCTGTAAACCGTGTGGAGATAGCTGTAAAGCACTATGAAGTGGTATATAAGCCTAGGTGCTAGTGCTATTACAGAACACTGTTCCTATAGTGACAAATGCATTACTGTGTCTTTCACTCATCATTCTACAAATACAATTGCATTGCGAACAGTATTACTGTATGAATGAAGGCAAATATACGTGTCCCAGGATAATGTTGCAGGATCCAATCTGAGTATTACCGGTAGTCCTTGACTTACAACAGTTTGCTTAGTTACAACAGCACTGAAAAAAGCACAGTTCGGAGTTACAACAGCACTGAAAAAAGTGAC
>AZIM01001097.1:148386-166368 GCA_000516915.1 Ophiophagus hannah
AAATTTCCACTATCGGTTCTCCAGAACCTGCTTAATACCACCTCTGGGCTGTGAATGTTTGAACATCAAGATCTGGAGATATTCCATCTTTGACTTTGGATGGTGTAGAATTTGGGGGTCTTCCTTGACTCACCACACCTGCTTGAAGAGCAGGTGCAACTCTGGTCAGGAAGGCCTTTGCACCACTTCATATAGTGCACATTTCTTGGATTACAGACCCCTTCGGTCACTAATGCCCTGGTCAGCTCATGGCTTAAATGCTGTATTAAGGTAATAATACAGCATTAAAAGATGTATTAATAGCTGTATTAATAGCTGACCAGTTGCTATAAATGCTGATGCAATGAGAATGAGTCAGCAGGGTTATTGCCACTTTAAAATGCTGTCAATATAAAGGTGGCCATGAGAGGGTGTCTCTCTCTCCTCGTGTTCTATCTTCATTGTAGTTCTCTGTGCAGAGTAATGAAGACTGATTGCTTGCCTGGTATGTGCGTAACATGTATATTTATAGCATATAAATAGCATTTGGATATAAACCACTGTTAAAAGACAAAGCCTCTGTGTGCTGTGTTCCCCTCCCCCATCCCAATTTGACTGGGGTGCTCAAATGTTATTTAAAATCACTAATATAAAAATGAATTCTAATAATATATTTTGTTTACCCTTAAAAAAATCCCTTGTTTGCCACTGTCTTTAAAAAAAGACAAAACAAGTTAACCACGTCATGATTGACAGTTGAATCTGCAAAATGAAAACAATTATTTGTTTGAAAGAAATCTGAGTAAAACCATTTGCACTGACATTTAACTCATTTCTATGGTTACTTGTTTTTTTTTAAGTTCCATCAACTACTTTAATCTGACAGTGACCATTTTAACATACAAGCTTTTCCTTATAAAATCAGAAACAGTTGTTTTTCATATCAAAATGTTTCTAACAAAGATGGAATGGAAGTTTTAAATGTCACGACTTACTGTGTAATAGTGGGCATATTTTGCTATGGGATTTGCATTTTATGAGTTGATACCTCAGTGGTAAGTATAGCCATTAGCTGCCCATGGGTTTAAATAAAATGATTCCTTTAACTATAATGTTCCTAAAGCAAATATAAATTTGTGTTGCTTTATTCACAGATGGGTTTCTTATTAATTTATGAAGAACCATATCCTCAGCCACATTTTTTGTAAAGTACAGTATATGAGTCAAATGAATTTTCCATTTGAAACAACATTATAGAATGTGGATTAAAGAAGAAGGTTATTCTAAAACTAAGGTATTGAGTCAAATCTGGTGTCAACCAAATTTAAGCACTCTGACCAACTATAGTTCAGCAGAAGTAACATTTTCATGAGAGGATAGAAATTGATTAAAATTTGCTCTTGGTTAGTGAAGAGCTCATTTATATAATACATTAATGAAGTCCTTTTTTCTATCTTTTTAGTTAATTTTCAATTAGCTGGTAGGCTAAATTTGCTAATACTGTAAGTTTGCAATAAATCTGCCTATAGCAGGGGATATATTGTATGTCTTCTTATTCACTAACTATCTGTTCTACTAGGACAATTGAAGTCCAAGGTAAAAAAAAATTATTTATAGATACATTTAAAACTGATCCAACATCCTTAATAAAAGAAAAGAAATATCTTTGGTGGGATTGAACCCATTATTGGAATATACTACGAGAGCTGCATTGAATGTAAAGAATTATTACAGCTGTACAGAAATATATGATACCAAAGATGAAAGCCTTCTTGAAAGTATTTGGGTGAATATTAGAGGAAAAAGAAATGAAGTTGCTATTGGTCTGTACTGTAGGCCACCCAACCAAGCAGATGACATAGATCAACTTTTGCAAATCAGTTAGGAAACACACCATTGTAGTAACTGGGGATTTTAACTATTCTGACATCAACTAGGAAACAAAGTCTGAGGTGAATGGGAGATCAAACAAGTTCCTGATGACCTAGCATGAGGAAGGAACTAGAGGATCACCTATATTGGACTTAATAGGGATGAAATAGTTGAGGGAGTGGAAGCTGTAGGAATTTTCATGGAGAGTGACCATGTTGTAGTAGAATTTACCATAATACAGGCATAGGTAACTGAATAAAATCAGGCTAGTATCCAAGATTTTAAGAGAGCTAACTTCAACACACTAAGAAATAAAATATGAAGGAATCTCTGGATGGAAATTCTAGAGGGAAAAACAGTTCAGGATGCTTGGAGAACTCTGTAAAACAAGATAATAAAGACCCAAACAAAACAAAATGCCAGAGAGAAAAAAAAATAAGAGACACCAGATGAAACCAGTACAGTTGCACAAAGAGGTCTCTGACAAAGACAGAGACGAAAAAGCCTTCCATTACTTGAAGAGCTGTCATGGAGAAGAGGGGGGTTGATATATTCTCCATTGTACCTGAGGGCAAGACAGGAAGCAATGGGTGGAAGCTTATCAGAAGGTGAGCCAACCTTTAAATAAGAAATTTTCTGATAATGAGAATAATTAATCGATGGAACAGCTTTTTCTTCTCAAACTGAATTGTCATCCAAATGCTATTCCAGTCAAGCAAAGAAAGAAAGTATCTTAATTGAAGATTGCTAGCTGTAACCTGATTTGTGAGTCAGTCCTGCCTGGAGTTTGCCTGTTGGAAACAACTGTCTAATCTCTTGCCTCCAGTGTGTCATTCTTGTGAATCCTGCTCATGAAACTCTGACCTAGGAGTAGCTGTCAAATTTGACTTGGCTCTCTGAACTTCAGAGTGGAACTTGGCTTCTCTTCTGCAGGCTCCTGTTAAAAGAAAACCGCCCAGCCAAGTTTTCTTTCCTAGACACTTAGTTTATTTACATTCCTTCCCTTATCTGCTGTTATCTGTCCATCTTAGTTATATTGCTAGCAATGACCACTAACAGTGTGTTATCATGATGGGGCTATTCATGATCTCCTTATTTTCACTCAACTGGACTGGCTTTTCCTCACCACCTGATTACCTGCAAATTAAACCTCTTTTTTCTCCTATTGCCACTAGCTCATGTTATCACTATTGCCACATTCTATTCCAGAGGTGTCAAACTCACGTCGTCACACCAGCATCCCGTGATGTGTCGTGACTTTTTCCCCCTTCGCTAAACTGGGGGTGGGGATAGCCAGCGCGTGATGCATCCGGCCCTCAAGCCACGAGTTTGACAGCCCTGTTCTATTCCTTCTCCTAAGTATGTGAATCCTGAACTGTAATCCAGAGCAGTAGTACTGCTCAAGTTTGTCAAATGATCATTTGAGCCAACAATTCATTGAAGCTTTTCCTTTTTCTTAGTGGCCTTCTGAAATCTAAAGCAGTTCTGGACAAGTTGATTTGAGGGAGTTTATTTTGCCATCTGTTTATGCAGCTGTCCCTCAAATGCCTGCCTCTCTCATTGCTCCTTTCACACTCATTCATATGTGCATTCAAAGGTATCATCAGAGAAAGTTTGCACCATGGTTAGGCACAAGTGAGGGGGGAGGGAACAAATCAACTCTTAAACTGAGAAATACCTCATTCTTGCTTTCTCTTCTCTTACTAGTGATTATACGTTTTATTTCTGTCATTGATCACTTGTGATTTAACAGGTGAAATAGCTGAATCCCCAGATAAACTAAAGTCATACTCTGACCTTTGTTTTACAAAGACCACAGCCTTCTTGTCTTCTCTCCTAAGGGCAAAATGTTTTCTGCTTGTTAATAGTTGACCTTTATTTAACCCCTGCCAATATCCTGCAGCAGGTTATTCCACTTTGTCAATTTCTTAAGGAAGGTCCTACAAATACGTGAAAATTAACATAAAATTATGGTTCCTTGTTTAAAAGTGCCTTACACTGAGTCAAATTGATAAAAATTTTGCCTGTCCTGGGGAATTTTGCGTTATATATTTTGCAGGGGGAAAAACTTTGTGAAATGTGTATAGCTGCATGTATATGCATACAAAATATTCTCCCATGATAATCTTTAGTATACAATACATTATTTAATTAACCTATTTGTTGTGTTCTCGTTATCTTTGTCTTCTCTTGCAGCAGGTTGATGAAAATGAATCCCCACCAGATCCATGGAACCCATGGTTAATTATGAGATAAAAAGAAGTAAGACCCTCAACTCTTCCACAGTCTGTGCTATTGACCAAGCCAGGCTTGTTCATCTGCTTTAAGAGGTATTTTTTCACCTCCAGGACAAGAGTGCCATACAGAGTCATCTTTACAATTTGCTGCCGAGTACATTTGTTGTTTATTCTACCAAGTTGTTCATTACTTTTCATAGAGATCCATTAGTATTATGACCTAAGGATCATGGCCAGTTCAGGGATTTCATTGGCTTCTCCTGTGTTCTCACAACATTCTAAAGAAGGGGTGTCAAACTCGCGGCATCACATTGTTGTCATGTGATGTATTGCAATTTTTCCCCTTCTCTAAATCAGGGATGGATGTGGCCAGCGTGTGATGCATCCAGCCCATGGGCCGTGAGTTTGACACCCCTGTTCTAAAGCATAAATCAATTACACAGGCAGAGTTTGTATAATATAGTAGGTTAAAGTAGAAGGAAACTTTTGGGTGGTAATGCTGATGGTTTTGAGTTGTACAAATGCAGCAACCTACATCCCATAGACATCCTCCCAAATGCTTTCCTAGACCCATTTCTTACTAATTCCAGATCTTAACCTCCTGATGTTTTGTTTCAATCCGAGTACAATGAACAATAAAAGATATAGAAGTTTATATAATACCTACTGTAGATTACAGTTCCCAATTATAAGCCCTATAAAATTGTAAGAAGTTTGGTAGCATCTTTTTGGACTAACAAATTTTATTAACAGGCATAAACTTTAGGGAGCTACACCTCATTTCCTCAGATGGTCATGAATGCTTATGCCTTTTAATAAAATATTCTGAACAAATTTACCAAATTTGATCTGATTTTTGGCTACCAACAGCTTTCTTCCAACAATAACTATAAAAATTATAGTGCTTTAGTAATATACCGCCCGATGTATGTTTTAATACTATTATACTTAGAATGCAAATATTACTAGGTAAAGGTTTCCATGTCCAGTCATATCCAACTCTAGTATGTGGTGGTCATCTCTGTTTCTTGGCCAAGGGAGCCAGTGTTGTCAAAAGACATTTTCTGTGGTCATGCGGCCAGCAAGGCTACATGCCAAAGGCACACAGAATGTTGTTACCTTCCCACAGAGGTGGTACCTATTAATCTATTCTCATTTGCATGCTTTCAAACTCCCAAGGTTGGCTAGAATCAATAGAAATGTAGCAATCTAATATTTGTTGCCATCTAGTGATTATCTGAATCTGTATAGTCCCCAAACAGTAGTTCTTGTTTGTCCAACTCTAAAGTATGGATGTTCAACCTTTTGGTTTGCCAGGACCACACTGAATGAAGAAGAATTGTCTTGGCCCACATAAAAAATATATAATATAGTAAATGTATATAAATATTACTAAAAATCATATCATAATGTTAAAAGTTTATGATGTTGTGGAGCCACATTACTAGCTGTCCGGGGCCACAAGCAGCCCATGGGATGCAGGTTGGACATGCCTGATCTAAAGGAAGGTGGATCATATTTTGCCATGAGGCACAAAATATATATTGTATTGGATACTCTGAATAGCAACAATACCTCCTGTACTGAAATGCTTCCTTTTCCCATATTAGTTAGAAAGGAATAGAAAACATTTTGTTGTTGTTAGTTGTGACGTTGTGTCTGACCCATCGCGATCCCATGGACGACTCCAGGCTTTCCTGTCCTCTACCATCCCCCAGAGTCCATTTAACCCCATGGACAGTACCAGTGGTGGAATTCAATTTGTTTTACTACCGGTTCTGTGGGTGTGGCTTGTGGGCATGGCAGGGGAAGGACTCTGTAAAATCTCCAGTCAGACATGGTATTCGCCAGTTCTCCAAACTACTCAAAATTTCCACTACCGGTTCTCCCAAACTGGTCAGAACCTGCTGAATACCACCTCTGGACAGTACCAAAAGGCAAAAAGATACAACACTGGAAGATGAGCCCCTCAGAAAACATGTAGAATTTGCTAAATGGTCCCTTTCACTATTGTTAATGTTGGTAGAACTTTAGGGTTATTAATGGAAAACTGCAATTTTTATACACCTTTGTCAGTTTCAAGAATCCTGGCCTTTGTTTCCTCCTGCAGCCATAGTTGATATTCACAATAAAGTGGATATTAGCTACCCCTTTGTCCATTTTTCTTTTTAAATTAATATTTATTTTTCACATTTCTGTGATATCCATCTTCCCCAAAGAGAAACTCTGGGCAGTGTACAATTAAAAAGTTAACAGTATATATCAAAGTTGAAATTTTTAAGAGGATACAAGAGATTAAAATTAGGCAAAAGGCAAAAGGATGGCTTCAGAGCACTAATGAGCTTCATGTTCCCCTGAGTACCACATGCAAGGCTGCAGGGTCATCTCTTAACTCCTTTTCAGAAAGACAGGAAAGTGGTTGCCAATTTCACCTCTTAGAAGAATATTCCACATAGCAGGGGCACTTTTCCTGGACTCCACCAGCTAAAATTTTTTAACTGATGGGGTCTGCAACATACCTTCTCTTCCTGACCAAGTGGGATGGGGTGATGTAATGGGATGAAAACAGTTCTGTAGGTGTTGGCTTTGTATGTGAAGTAGAATAGAGAAACTTAAAATCTTCACATGCACTATCATGATTTCCACCATCACAACATCTTACAGGTGGATGTCCCCTAAAAAGAAGCTCCTACCCCTTGAATTTAGGACCTCAGAAAGAAATTAATTTTCTAATCAAGCAAAAAAAAAGCATGAAATGTAACCAGATAGATTTACAACTTTGACAGGGATTCTGAGGCTAATCAACAAAATAGGGTTTTACAGACACATTAATTTTATTTCATGGCTTTGTATGCACAAGACCTCTCTGGATTTTTTGTTGACCTCTTTTAAAATTTTCAAGGGAAATATTTTACTTTCCAGGTTTCCCTCTTGCATGAATGCTTTTTTTAAAAAAACCACTGAAGGTTTCTAATGATGGAGCAAGATTATAAGAAATACCATAATTATTCTTGCAGTCCTTTTTTCTTCAATTAGTATTTCTAATCACATTAGACATGTTTTTAGAATCCAGAGAGGATGCCTGATCCCTACAGCTATCGTGAACCATTAACTTTAATTAAAATTTACAAGTCTAATGTTGTTACATCTGCTAAAAGCATTAACTGCCATGTTAATTACCAAAAATGTTAATGTTGCGTTAAAATATGAATGTGTTCCCTTTTGACAAATCATCTCTGCTTCCTCTACCCCCACCTTACTGGAATGTGTCCTAAAAACGGCAAAGTCTGAAGAACAGCAGGCACCTAAACTATGAACAAAATAAGTAAAACCTTTGTTTGACTATTGAGTTTATTAGATCTGATTGCCTGATTAGAAGATCTGAGAAAAGGTGGTATCTAAATTTTTTGCATCTGATACATTTTTTCCTAACTTTGATAAACTCCAAACACAAACTGCATACTAGTATTACCTATGTCCAACAATAGTGTTATATTTTGCAATTTTTGTGCAGTGCACGTGATATATAAGCTTTGGGTTTGAATTTTTTAGTTGGTTTGGAATATTCAAGCTTTGAAAAAAGGATTAAATCAGTACATCTTCTTTTATATGACTTTCAAGATGGATGTAAATGAATAACTTATCTAAATTGGGATATAAGGAAAAATATTTTTGTAGAATTGATATTCAGGAATGAATGCACAACATGTTTGCAAGAGACATAACCCCCTTTTCCTGAACTTGCATACAACCTCACAATGCACTTGTAAAATATATACAAATGTGTTTTTAAAAAAATTCAGTAAGCTTGTTTCAATTCAAGTACAGTGCAAATCAGCAATCTGATTTGAGCCATAACTTAACTTTTAAATTCTAATTCTTTTGTCCTTATATATTGGCTTATTGTCTCAAATTGAAGAGCAACATTATAAAGGAAAACACAAGAAACTGGGTTCCTTCTTTTTATTTCTTTTTCTCTAAACTATCAGGGCTCTTTTATACATGTCCCTATGTCACCTAATTTTGTAAGCTTTGATTATTCCTCATTTAATGGCTCAATTGATGCTCAGTTTCCTGTGTATTCTTTTGAAATGAGGTAGAAGCAAATCTAATTTGTAGTATTTGACCTGCAAAATGGTGTTTACATACACATGGAAAGGAAACCATCAAGGTACACAGCAAGAAATTAGAATGCCCTGGCCTCAGCAAAAACCATGAAACAGGTTACTTGGTTATTTGTACAAAGGACATACATCAGAATCACCCCAAGGTCTCAGTGCCCAGATATCTCACACTTTGGCACAGAATAGCAAGGTTAGAAATGGAGTTTTATTCATGTTTATTCAGTTATTAATCTTATTCACTTAAATGAAGAAGAATTAACAATGTGATACAGATCCTCAATTTAGTAGCAAACAGTAAAAATATAAATATAGCAGTAAAAGACTACTCTTGGGAGCAGTGATGGGATTCAATTTTTTTTNCAGAACCTGCTGAATACCACTTCTGCTTGGGAGCCACAGACATAGAGGGCTCTGGTAGGCTCCCCTATAACCTTCTTCCTTGTCCCATTCTCCCAGCAAACCTGGTTGTATTTAGTATACATTTTGTGACTTTTTAAAACATTAAGAAGGGGTAATAACTATAGCTGGGCTACAGAAATTCATCTTTCAGTAGATGGTAGCATAAAGAAACAGACAATTCTTGGCAGCTAAAGTATATTTTAAGCAGTAGAGGAGGGAGGTCTTCTGAATGGAAAATGGAGGAGCATTTACCTCTAGGTCTAGAGGTGGGAACTCATAATTTATGTGAGTGAAAGGAGGAAAGATCCTTATGGAACTCAGATCTTCTGTTGCTATAGCAGCAATAAGGAAGAAATAGCAGTGTGACCCCCTTCTATCCTTTCTCCCAGCCATCTTCACTTGCCATTGTTTGGGGGAAAGGATTAGTGACTGAGCTCTCATATTATTTATAAACTCCATCTACTTACAACCAAGCAGTATTTGATTGTATAGAATATTCTGCCTGCATTTGGGTCATTCAATGTAATAAGTTCAAAAATAAACATGTAGGGTTTGGGCCTTTTTATGTTTTGGAAGATACCAATATCATTTTCTTTCAGTTATTTTTGGCCTCTAACAAAAAACCTGCAGGTGACTATTTACTGGTAGTTTATATTTTGGGATATTTTAATGATTAAGAATGGGAGAATGGGGAGAATTGAAATTATGTGCACTGCCCAGAGTCTAATATTAGATTGGGACAATATATAAATGTTGTAAAATAATAAATGAATAAAATCCTCCCCCTATCTCTGCTCAACCTCCTGGAAATGAGAATTTCACGATGCTGAATCACTGAATGATAAATGTTGTTTGTGCATAAACCCTTAAACAGTTTGATCTCAGAGTAGATGTTGTCTGTCTCTGTATCTGTCAAAAGTATAATTAACGCAAGCATACTTAAATCTGATCTCTCTTTTTTTATAGAGAGGGATCAGTTTAGTTGACTCACAGAATGCAGTGGGCATAGTGTACCTTGACTTTATCAAATTTAAGCTGGCAAGTATTCAGTAGTCTTTCAGGAGATTCTAGCAAAGAAGATGGCAAAATGTGGGCTGCATTATATTATTATTATTATGTAGATACAAAACTGGTTAAATTGTCATATCTAATGAGCATGGAGGGAGGAAGAGTCAGATGGTATAGGGTATTCTATGGCTATGTAAAGATATAAATTATTATTGAATGACATCAAATTTGTAGATGTCACAAAATAGAAAGGAAGCAAACATCTTAGATGACAGTACTGAGTTTCAGGAAGATCTTGGTAAGTTGGAACAGAAACTAGCAAAGTTCATTTCAACAGAGAGGAAAAAAACCTCTTATATTTGGGTAGGAAGAATCAAGATCATGAAAATAATATGGGGGGAGAAGGAACCATATTGGATATCAGAACATGCAAAAAACATATGGGTGTCTTGACTGATTATCTAAGTTGAACATTAGCCAAGATGCAAAATACAGTGCAATGCTAGATTGCATCTAGATCAAGAGAAATTATAATTCCTTTTTATACTGCATTGACCAGACTGCACTCTGGGTTATCTTATTTTAGGAAAGACATTGACAAACTATGGTGAGTCCAGAGGATAGCAGCTAAGATGGTGAAGTGAGGGAAGAAAAAGGAATAGCAAACTTATGAAGAACAGATTCAGATTTCTTTTATCTGACCATTTTCTTGGTTGCAGCTCTTCCTCCTATTCTTGTGCCCAGTACAGCTTCTCTAATTGTAGGTCCCTCTCATGCAGTTCAATTCAAAGAAAATAACAAGGAAGGACATATTTGTAGGTGAAAACATAAGAGAGATTTTCTAATTCTGGTCAGGTATACATAAAATAAATAAAATGATCAAGAGTCCTATGAAGTAATCAGAAAACATATCTGTAGTATTAGGTTCTTGATGGGTCAGAAAGATATGTTGTATGTGAGCTGGCTTTTTATTAATAATTTAAAAAATAGTTTCCTTAAAAATCAGGCAAAAATGCCCAGCAATTTCAGACAGATTGTGGCCCTTTTTCTACATAGGCATTTCAAATTTTATTTTCTTTATAGTGCACAACTAGCTAATGCGTTAAAATATGAGCTCCTTATTTCTCCTAAAGAACAATGAGGATATCATAATGTAGCTGTTAAAAGTAAGCAGTCAACACAGAAAGAAAGTAATTGTATAATCTGACAAGCCATAAAGAAGATCTATGAGCAAAATTAAGGTTCAGAGCCCATAAATAAAATAATGTGTGGCAGGAAATACAATAATGTTTATTTGCAACTAACCGAAAAATTGAGCGGCATACTAGATTCAATCTAGAAAAGATGTTAACAGACTTACATTTAAAGATAGTGTTTTCCATGATCTTTAAAGATGGGATACTTGTTAAACACTTAAAATTCCACATTGCACGAAATAGAACATACATGTCCACAAACCATTTTTTTCTATACATTGCATGATTCAGATTTAAAAAAAATAATTTTCTGGTTCTATTTATTTATAGATTTATTTATTTATTTACATGTTTATGCCATCCATCTCTCCTGTAAGGTGATTCTGGGTGGCATATATTTATCAGAATATACCATATGAAATTAATGGTGGGTATACCCAAAAAGTGTCCTGTGACTGTAGTTTCAAAGAAAAAAATGTAGTCCCAGAAGTACATTGTTCCACCTCTTTGATTGGGTTTTTCATGAATACTTTTTTAGAAAAAGTATGACCCACAAAACAAAAATAAACTAATTTTAGTCTTGTGTAATTTTCAAATAGACAAATGAAGATAGATAGATTAGGTAGGTAGGTAGGTAGGTAGGTAGGTAGAGAGGGAGAAGGAGAGACAGATGGACAGACAGACAGAGGAGAGAGAGAAAGAGAGAGATGGAAATTGAAAACTGAAAATATATTTCAATAATATTTAAATTAAATAAAAATATGGTAAACAAGACTGAGATCAGAATGCTCAGTTGTCCAAACACTAACAGTGCTGAGAAACACTGATATCTTGTATAATTACAGAACTGAACATAAAAATCTGAAATGTGATAAGTATGTTCCAAGAAACATCATGTACTTTGAAAACCCAGAAATCGGATATTTAAATACTTCCTACACAAAATTGAAACTACTCCAGCTGCTACAATATTTTAGAGAAACTGTTGAAGAATAATAAGCAGTTTATCAGAGATTTGCTGCTGTGAATAAAATTAGCCAAAATATACAGAGATGAAACACAAACCTAAGAGAATTCCATTGCTTCTTCATCTACTTCTAGCTTTGAATTCATGGAAGGAAATAAATGTAAAGTGGCAAACACTGATATTAAACCTGAAAAAGCCACAGGCTTGGGACTCCCCCTTTTGCCTAATTGGGGAATAGAAGATTTAAAGGACCAAAGAAGAATTTTGCTTGTACGCTACTGGAGTTATTTCATAGTAAATGAATAAAAATGTGAGGGAATGTTCACAGAGTAGCCCATTGTTCATATTTGCTGCTATAAGTCACAGTTAGCACTTACAACGTCAGCCTCTGTTGTTTCTAAGATAAAACTGGTTCTTTGAAAGTACCTCTTATCCATAGAGCCTGACTAAAATTCACTGGATGATTCACTGCAGTGAACTTGCTTTGCATTTAACCGGCCCAAAGGCAATTTTCGTAGGGGCTTAATGCATCGTATTTCCAACTGAAAATTGTATCAACAATAGTCATTATTATTTTTAAAAATGGAATATGTGTCTGAAAAATAGTTTATAATTGCATGCCAGAAGGCAACTCACCTCCTGGGCTTTGGTAAGCTTATGTACAGTTCATTGCCTATAGCAATTTGTATAAAATTAAGTTTGTGGGGAAGAAAATGATCTTTCTCAACACCACTAGAGAAAGATGACTCACTGCTTGGTATCAGCATGTAAGCTGGGTACAAACTTTTTTAAGAACAGCACATTCAAATACTTGGCTAAATTATTATAGAATAATAATTCCTTCAATTGAAATGATTGGGTAAAGGCATTTATTTACAAGGATCATTCATATAGCCCTACAACTACAATGGATGAGGTGACCCATAACACCAAGCTAAAGTCAAACAAGCCACTTTTTGCTGTAGTAGGATGTGTAGAGAGTAAAAAGGATGACCTTGAGGTGACAGACAGAAGGTCTGTTACCAAGGCAACAAGTTGATGAACATTGTCTAAGCCCAGGTGAGTAGGAAAGGTTATGAAAACATCTCAGACAGGGTTCCCTCCCAATTCATGTGAATATAAAAGAGGGAGTGGGAGACCCATTTAGATACTGCAAGATTCTGTTCCTACAGCCAATCTTAATAAAAGTAGCTTTAGGCCTTTGTTGTATTTGTTTCTTGGTCTGATATATTTTCTGATAGGGTTGACAGAATGTGACAAAGGCATCTGATTGGGATAACATTCTGATGACTGGGACCCAAAGCACGTGGTGATTTGTGGAGACATATCATCATTCTCCTAGTATACTTGAGGAACAGATAAATGAGACATTACAAGGCATATCATCCACACATAATAGCTGGCATGGTTTAGGGAGGAAATATATCTATGTGGTGGCATCAAACAACCCAGCAAACCAAACATTTTGCCTTTTCCTCCCAATCAGTTTTGTGAACTCCTTTTAATTCAATATATTGTGAAGTTTTGTTGAAACAACTATATATTCATGCAGATATGAGAACAATTGGAGTTTGCAGTGCACACAAAAGTGTATGAAACAAATTTAAAACCAACCTTCCTTTTCAACCAATACAGCTTTTTCTAGAAACAACAGTAAAAAGGTAGCCAATTTTCACAGGAATTGCTGCTTGTATGTACATTCTCTCCAGCCTATGCATTCCAATTCACATCTCTTGTAGGAACAAGCAACACAGCCAACAATCACTGCATACAGAACTGCAGAGAGGAATCCCCAGCCCCTTCTACTTTCTACTAGAAAAGCTGACATACTTTCCATAGAAGACATAAAAGATTTATTTTATTGTGTAGGAAATGTTAAAGTTAATTGTATTGTTCCCATCCAGTCAAATGCAGAATGGTTTTAATTGACTGGGATTCCTTGAAAATACCCATTAATTAATACTTTAGGTAAAACTGTTTATGTCAAGCACAGACAATGGAACAGAATGGATTTGTTTTATTAGGAAGAGGGAGCTTGCTATATATACAATGGCCTTAATTCATTTGTAGTGAAAAATGATGTAAATCTTACTACCTTTAGTGGAACAATAATCAGAAAAAGGGACATCAAAATGACAGCCTTAAAGGAGAAGTATTCTTGAAGTTTTGTTTTTAAGATTGATTTGGTTTGGGAAATTGTCAATCAATATTTATTAATTCATGGATCCCCAACAATAACAAAATCAACTTCCAATCAAAACTATGCCACTTGTTCAGGTTGTCAGTTTCGCAACAGTTACTTTTCTCAACTTGAAAAGACTATATTAGTCCAATTTGTAAAAACAATTCTCATATAACCCTGAGCACAAAGCAAAGTTTGCAGCCCCAGAGAAGAGAGTCAGCTTGGTGTAGTGATTAAACGCATCAGGCCATCAGTTTCAATTCCGCCTTAAACACAAAGCCCGCTGAGTATCCCTGGGCCAGTCACTCTCTCCCAGCCTTAGGAAGGAGGCAATGGCAAACCATTTCTGAAAATCTTGCTAAGAAACCTGCATGGACTTATCCAAACAGTCATCAGGAGTCATGGCTGACTCACAGGAATAGACACACAAATACACAAATCACTATAAACAGAATGTAGGTTGCAGTCTAATAATACAATCCAATATACCTTTTCTCAGCAAAAAGTTCCAAATGAAACTATAAGTTCATAGTTTTTGCCTGACAGGGACAACCTCTCCTTGCCTTTCCTATTTTAAGGAATTGAATGAGCAGTCCTGATGTAGATAAAACTGTTTTAGGACTTTCAAATTAATACATGGAAAACCTTGCATTGTTAACTGAACTGAGGTAGATTTGCCCTAAATACTGTAAGGCTTTCCACATGCACAACAAACCTTTCCTGCTACAAACTTGAGCTTATTTCTACACCTGAGTCACACAACTTACAAAAAGAGAGAGAGAGAATCAGCATAAATCAAATATGTTATGTACATATGCATAAATAAGCATTAGCATTCCCTCAAAAGCTTTTCTTCTTTTTACAATAGTTAATAATGAATATTAATGACTCTAACATTTTGTAATTAAATTTCTTTCTGTCAAACTTCCCAAACCATAAATATAGCTTTGTGCTTCTTAAATTTTATTGATTACAAGGACAGGAAGAGCATAATCAAGTAATCATGCATACTTATTTAAAGTCTGCTCTGAGATAAGACTTTCATTTGCAACTAATGGGTCTCCCAGTTACCCTCTACCTCCAGTTTGAACCATTATCCTCTTTTTGATTAATTTAGGGCAACTAATCAAGTCTATGGATACACATAAGTGCTTAGGCTGCAGTAAATATGCCCCCAGGAGAAAAATGACACCATTTACTCCTGGTGAAGTTGACAGTGGGTTGTAGTCTTTATTAATTTATGTTCCAGCAAGTGTCAAGGATACAGTGGTGTCCAACCGCTGTTTGGAATCTAACCCGTTCTAGGAGCTGACACTTTTTTCTTAAAAGCCAGATCCACAATTTGGATCTGTGGTTGGTTTTGGATTTAGTGATATAGAAGATTCAGTAATGCTCCTACAAATCCAAGAGCAATATTGGCTAGAAACACCTAGTTTTGGTTGGTGTGATACCCGTGCTCTTTCCTGGAAGGAGAATTTGACTTATGTGCTCTAACCCTTAATCTGACTTAGTTTACTGTAATAGATTCTGAGCATGGCTCCCCTTGAATGTTATTTGGAAACTAACAATAATGTAAAGCATGGTGACTAAATTGCAGGGTGTCTTTTCACAGACATGATATTGATTTTCTGAGTCCTATTCAATGTACTGGTTAAAAGCAGGCTACACTTCTTTCCATATGAATCTGCCCATTTGCAATTATTAAAGAGGCTCTGGAGAGTTTTGTTACTAAGGATTTAAGTCAGGATATTTTCTGTTCAACACTACATTTATAGAATTCTTTTTTATTTTTTACACAGTTCAGATTAAGTTTTTCTTTATGCTTTAAACAGTGAATGTTTCATCATTCAATTCATCTTTAAATTATTATAATATATTTTCCATTTTATTATGTTGCACTTTCAAGTTCCTGATTTTAATTTACTGGCTATTTTAACCATGTTTTTCCATGATGCAAAATATGGTTATGGTGTATCCTAGTAATTTAGTAACTTATTTGCTAACTTACAAATGCATTTTCAGATTTAATTAGGATTGTCAAGTTTTCACAATGATTGTGAATTACATGCAAGCAAGCAAGAAATTAATCCAATGTCAATATTTCAGAGTTGTAACATCTGAGAGTCCTTTAATGATTTTTGATGCTATGTTGTGCTGGGTTGGTTGATTGAATAATTGATTGTGTGCCATCAAGTCATTTTCAGCTCTTAGCAACCACATAGATAGATTTTCTCCATCTATACCTAACCTGTTCTTTCATGTCTCCCAATGGTAGAGTCATCAACACTGTAACTATAGCCATCCTGAGGCTACTAGTCTATTACTAGGTTATTATCATAGAGCTACAGAAAAACAGAGATGCCAGCACATCTACTGTACTGACATAGACAAAGACTGCTTTTCTAATTTTATTCCTCCAATAAAACAATGGGCTAGACTCAATTGTACAAAGGAAATTTGCGTTCAGTTAAAATTATGGGATGCTTCTTAATGATAAGAGAAGTTCAATGATAGAACCAAGCATGAGCGCCAGCTTGGGTTCAGAAGAGTCTGGGCTGGAGGA
Source organism: Ophiophagus hannah (assembly GCA_000516915.1). Classification (NCBI taxonomy): domain Eukaryota; kingdom Metazoa; phylum Chordata; class Lepidosauria; order Squamata; family Elapidae; genus Ophiophagus; species Ophiophagus hannah. Next base: position 164,914 of record AZIM01001097.1, read on the forward strand.
TGATACCTTTTGAGGCACCAGAACACCAGGAATTGTTGATGGGAGCCTTTCCAGATGCCTCAGATAAATGTCAACCTCAGGAACAGCCCACTAGCCTGAGCCTGAAAGAGCTGGGGAACTTGACACATCACATGCAGAACACTAAGCAGAGCAAGGCATGAAGCCCTGCTTTCAAGGGCATCCCATCCTTGTTTGCCCACACCCATGACAGGTTCTATTTAATAACTATTGCTGCCAACAATCTCTTTTTGGAAAGAATTTCTCTGCTTACTAGAACTCTGTACATTGGTCTCTTGAATCTGTTGCCTGTAGAAACTCTGCCCCTTCAAACACAGAGGAACTGATGATCTACATTTGGACTCTTGAACTTCTGGATCATAACCTGACTATGCTTTTGCTTTCCATACTTGAATTCCGGCCTCTTGGATCTTTGAAGACAAGCTCAATGGAGACTGTGACTTTGCTGTTCTGTGGTTGCGCTTGCATGCCTTCCTTGCTTTTACTTGGAAATGCACAAACCCAAAATAAAGTTTTATAATCAACCTTCTTGATAGCTTGGGACAAGAACTCATTTCCTAAAGATGAGGTTGGCTCTTCCTTGCTGAAGATCTTCCCAAAAAGCTTATTATGGATGCTCTAGCTCTAAATTTTCTGCATCAAGAAAGTTGAACCACATTAGCCCGCTTTATGGGTCCGCATCATTCTTAGAATAATCTTTGTCAATACAATATATGGTCACTTCTGCCTGGCAAAAATACTTTTAGTGAAGAAAGATGGTAAGAAAAGATTCAGATTAGCTTGGCAATCATTGTGCACTTCAGCTTCCCTCCTTACTGTCAATGGCAGGAGCTGCAAACTTCATTTAAATATGGGGAAAACACATTCAGGGCCAGGATTATGTCTAATTATTCTTTTAAAAATTGGAAAACTGTCCATTACTTGAAATGCTGTAAGCCACTCTAAATTTTATAAAATGGCAAATAGAGTGACCATTTAAACATCATCAGAAGAAACACTGGTTCTAACATTAGGCAAAGTGTGGTATGTTTCTCAGGCAGTGCATTTGACATATAGTTAATTACTAACAAATTGCTATTTATTTAATCATTTTTGAAGTAGTGTAGGATGCCAAAATAACTTAGTTAGTTTGGGATACTATAATGTTTAATGTGAGTTCTGTTTTGGGGTTCTGCCCCAGTTAGCAAAATATCCAACTATATCCAAAGAAACGAACACATACAAAAGACTCAAATCTGTTGTTTAACCTCCAGGATTCAAAACCTTTTGCTTGGAACTTCCATATCTAATATTTCTTCTAAATATCATTATTACCTTTGCTTTTAGCTATCTTTTTATGAATTGTTATGTGCTACCTAGAATTATTAAAGATAGGTGGACATATACATTCGGTAGACAGCTAGATAGGTATAGAATAGATAGATAGATAGATAGATA
>AZIM01001097.1:224894-243690 GCA_000516915.1 Ophiophagus hannah
GCTAGGTGTTTAACAGCCTGCACCACCAGGGCAACATATATTACATAAATCCACAATTGAAAACGGTGGTATCTGAGTTTAGTTACTGTGATTTATTCAAGAAACTGTTGAAACCAAAGTGGGCATAAAGTTAATCTGTGTCTAAATATACACATTGTCTGGATTCCCATATGCTAAGCCAAAATAAACTGCTTTATGATTTAACACAGTATATAAGTTTTTTTCCTTTTTGATAAGGTCCTTTAGTTATTGAATATTAGGTTAAGCATTTCTTTCACTGCAACAAAGATGCTTTTATCTTGATTGAAGCTTAATTTTAGAATCAAAAACTTAACATTTTTCAGCTCTTTTCAACATAGTCACTAATGAAATTTACTGAAAATAAAATTATTAGAACTGGGGTCTAATTTGTGCTGCTGCTTTTTTCCATCATTGCTAGTTTAACACATTCAAAAGTACAAACACAAATTTTGAGACATTTATTACTACTGATATTTATTACTACTTTAAAAGCAATATTTTTATCTTCCAGAGGTTTCACTTCATTGTTATGCTTGAATTGGGCTATACAATATAGCCACACCTAGGGCTTTAACAACTTAATTAGGCACCAAAAGTTTTGGAAATTGATACCTTTGGCTTATCCAAATATTCTGTCATCTGATTTGAAAAATTCAGTGGATGTTTTGTTAGAGAATTTAGAATTGAGTTAGTTTGAAATTTGTATTTGCAAGCCATGTTGAAATGAATAAATTGTTCAAATGTTTGGGCATTTCCCTTCTGGTTTATTGTGTTCCAAGTCTGCTGTATTCAGTGTCACTTGCTTAGTGTAGCCACCTCATTTTGTTTCATGCTGTGGATTGAAAACACTGAATTTGCTCAAATAAGAATTATCTATGCTTTCTTACTGTTCAATTTTTTTCACTAAGAAATCCCCAATTTTGTCATCCCACTTGCAAAATAAGTAAAGTTGACATAATTGCATTCTTTACTTTTTGTCAGTGAAGCTTTATTCAAGGATGGTGAGCTTGCATAATGGTTCTTTAATGGGTCAGCGCCCATGACATTTTAAGAAGTTCTCCTCAGCCCTGCAAGGATTCTTCTTCCCCATAATGCACTCTGATTTTCCCACCAAAGAACAACCTTGCTAGTGACCCAGGACAAAAATAAACATAAATACGTGGCCTTGGAAAGATAATTGTGTTGGTAACTATTGCTTAAATTACTGTTAATATTATAATCAGTTACAGTTTAAAACTCTTTTTGCTATGGGTTTATGCCAGAAATAGCTACAGCAGCCATTTTTTTTAAAAAAATCTTGGAATTATTCTTGCATTGCCAACGGTATATTTATTATAAACTAAGCTTTTTGGAATTTGGCTCCGTTCTCAAATACTTCGCAGAGCACTGTTTGCGATAGCAGAATTCTTTAAGTGTATCCGTAATATTGGTAATGGCACATGCACAGAAGTGGATATTTTACCTTGAGATTAGGCAAGCTATCTTTGCATTACTGTTAGTCAATCTTTTCACTTAGCAAGGTAGCCTAGATTCTTAGCTTAGATTGCATTCTTTGTGGATGAGACAATATTCTGTCAAAAATATTTGCTGGTTATGTTTGGTTGTACCTGTTTTCTGTAGGTTCTCATCATGAGATGAACAAGATAGCATCTAGAGAGCCAGCTCATAGGAAGTCTTAAGCAGCATCTATTTGGGAAACAGTCATCTTTATACCTTGCGTCTCAGTCCTTAAAATAATGAGACTTCCTGTCCCCAAATAGTAGAGAGATCATGCTCTCATTTTTCAATCATCTTGACTTCTAGTTTGCTGATTGGTGCTGAGGCTTAATTCACCTGTTGGCTAAATGAAATCCAATATCAACCAGGTTTTTGCTCCTTTTTTTTTTTTTTGCAGAATTCCAAACGTTCTCAAAGCTTACTCTGAAGTGGTAGATACTGTGCAAAACGAGGTATGTAAACAGCGGAAGCAAAGTTACAAAGGGTCCATTTGAGTGACTCTAAATGTTGCCCGCTCTTGCTTAAATGTACAGGCAAAAAACGAAATGCGAAAGAAACAGACCTATATAATCCAGTTTTGCCAGTGTATAATGCACATAGCAATTGGGAGAAGCTGCGAGAAATGAGTTGCTGTTAAGTCACTGACAAATACAACGTAACCGTGGAGCAAGTCTTAATGGGGGATTCTTATCTCCAAGTTAGTATCTTTTGTTGCATATCAAATCTTATCCTTTTATGTATAACCTGCAGAATTCGCTTCCCTTCCTCACCTTTCATTAAAATTTGCTTCCTTTTTAGCTTCTCCACACATAGAGATGGCAAGTCAACAGATTGCTGTGCCATTTCTCCACAGATTTCACATGAGGAGGCCTTGCTAAATTGGGCCAAAGTCTGTTCTCTCAAATGGTCAATTGGCAGCAAATACTGCTGTGCTATAGTGTTCTAACTGAAGCTTTGGGACAATCTCGGTCCTTTGCCTGAACCATCAGATCTGTGTGAGATCACTAGCTGGGTGGGGACCCTTGACCATCAAACAGAGCAGCTGCCAGTTGCAGTGCCTGTTTCTTGTTGAGAAGGTTGCAGACTGAGGACCAGTTGTACTTTTGGACAGAGCCACAACTTAACTTCACTGATTGCATAAAACCATCAAGCAGTTTACGTATTTGGTTTGGCTTAGTGACAATGTAAAGCATCCCCTGGCAGCAAGAGATTATATCCCATTTGCCAAGCTGGAAAAGTTTGCCTTCCTATCTGGATGGGAGTTCTCATCAGTGCTTTATTCCTAGAAAGGAACAATAAAGGTGGCTTGTGGTTAAGATGCTTGCTTGGCTTAAGTTCAGAAGGTCCAGGCTCACATACATCCTTACCATGGAAAGTCCCTGGGTGGTTTGAGGTCCGTCCCTCTCATTCCAGTCTATAATGCTGATTATTGTCGGTTAAAATGGGAAGAAATAGCATTCTGTTTAGTGCCTGAAGCCTCTGACATATATGCTGTATGATTTATGATTCAGTAGTGTGTTAACTCAGGTGGCTTTTTTGAGAGCCCGTCTTGCTGTTGAATGCCAGACTGATTACAGGCAGTCCTCAACCACAATTGAGCCCAAAGTTTATGTCGCTAAGTGAGTTTTGCTCCATTTTATGACCTTTCTTGCCACAGTTGTTAAGTGATTTGTTGCAATTGTTAAGTTAGAAACATGGTTGTTGAGTGAATCAGGCTCTTCTCTGGACTTTTGCTTGTCAAAAGGTTGCAAAAGGGGATCACATGGCCCTGGGTCACTGCAACCGTCATAAATAAGGGTCAGTCACCCAAAAGCCAAATTTTGAAAAAGGTATGAAAAAAAGTGTGAAAAACGATCATGTCACTTTTTTCAGTGCTGTTGTAACTTTGAGTGGTCACTAAATGAACTGTTGTAAGCTGAGGATTACTTGTATTGGGAAAGCATCTGGGATTCAGGATTTTGTTCCCAGGTGAACGTGTTGGCCTGACATGTCTCATGGACAGTTGGTTAGATAAAGGAGGAATGATTGATCATGGCAACCAACTTCCTCAACGTAGCAGAAGGAGGCTTCAAGAAGTCCACATAATGTTCTGGACTACTTGTTCTGCAGGATGTGAAGTTTATCCTCAACTCATTTAGCTCACTTGATGATGTGGGCCAGTTTACGTTTAGGTAGTTTTGTAACAGGAGTCCTTTGTAAGCACATGTGTAAATAGCATTTAATTCTCAAGGATATGTAAACAGGAAATAATGTTTGCTTTATTTTTGACTGAGAATGGAATGCTTCCCATCTTTCTTTTCTGTCCAAGTTCCCTTCATTTTGTAATTCCAAATATGGTTATCTGTAATTATGGCATAGTTTTGCAATAATAATTCCCCATGTAACAAAACAACTACAGTGAGACCTTCCTCATCCGTTATTTTGGAATCACCTACATCCACAAACACCTGTGAGTTTTTGAGTATTTATAACTGTTATAAAATGAATACATCTGGGCATGTCCTATTCTACTTAGTAATGCAAAGAGGTTTCTGAGATTTGTTTTATAAAATGTAAAAATAAAGTCTGTTACATTACGGTACCATGTTTATAGATATTTATAACCCAACTGGTGCAGGAATCTTGGGCTCACAGTATGCTGTTATGTAGTTATTCAAAAAATGTCAGTAAGACTTAATAGGTTATTTTCTCCAGTTCCAACCCCAGTAATGTTACATTTTGCTATCTGACCAGAGTTTGCAGAGGGTGGTGTTTTTGAAGTTTTAAAACATTATAGTTAAGATTTCCTTTCAGTTATTTCTATAATGTCAGAATGGGGAGGTTATGTATAATACTTTATGAATAAGTGGTATCCCTATGGTGGAGGAAGTTAGGGCACTTTGTAATATTCCTGCCACCCATTATCCAGCTGAACATCTTTTATTGTAGTACATCTCATGACATTAACCTCCAGTTTTGCTGATAAGAGGAATCTTCCACAGTTACTTATTACCTATTTTACATGGATCCAGGGTGCTTTGCTTAGTCTATAGAGATGTTGGTCAGGTGTAAAGAAAGGGAGGAAGTCTTTGTGTATCCAGCTATGCAAACTGTAGCCTACTTGGCAAGTAGAATAGCTTTCATTTATGGAATGGTAACCCATGTTCATTTTGTGTCCCCCTGAGCTCCAACAAGCTTTCTCCAAGTGCCTGTCTGATGGTCAGATGCTGGCGAAGTATTGCTCTCTGGTGTGCTGCTGGGACAGTGATTGGCAGTGCTACAAGATTAACCACCCCTCCCGTTTTCATGCTCTCAGGTTACTTAAGAGTTTTGTATTTCTCCTGCTAAACCAGCAGAGAAGAAGGAAGCTCTTCTGCATGTCTTAGGAGAAGCAGGAAAGCATACAGGAGAAAACAAATGTGAATGAATAAACGAGTCTTTTATATGAAAAGAATTATGCACAGGAAAACAAAGTTTTAAACACTGGTGAGGTTCCATGAATGAGATTTTGCAGGAAAAAGAATGTAAGTGCAAGGTCTTATTACCTATGATTTATCTAAGGTACAAAGTGGTAAACAAGTCAAGCATACAGTCCTGTATTCAGCAGTCCAGGTGTCCAAATAAGTGTTCCCTTTGTGGGAACAGTAGCCTGTGTTTTCAAATAAGGAGAAGTGAGGCCTCGTTGGCTATTTGGCCATTGAGCAAATACCAAAATGTAGCTTGACAATAGGGTTGGACTGAAGAATGCAGAATTCTTGCGGATTCTGATCTGGCAGGTAACTCTTGCCTGCCACTACGATCACTTTTGTTGGATCCAGCCATTATCAGATGCAGATAAAAAACATTTAATGGTGCTATTTATAGTTTGCTTAGTATATCATCTGAACTAGGACACTTAATTTTTTTCCTCTCTCAGAAGTTAGCCACACCAAACCATTGTATTAGTGTATCCATTGTGCTAATAATAAAAGGGATGTTAAGAATGCTGAATGTCTTATTAAAGTAATCATTTTATTATAATATTACATTAGTCTTTCAAATCTGTGTAGATTGATGGTAAGAATGGTACATAAAACAATGACTGACATGTCCAGACACATCTTTGTGAGCCCAAATGCTGTTTTGATTCATGTTTGTGTGAATTGGATTGAAATTTTAACATAAACTAGGATTCAGCTCTTAATGTGAGCTTCAGATTGTGGTTTGTTCAAGTCATTGCATAATATATGAACTCTATACGAATATATGAGCCAGAGGTTCTACATTCTTTCCTGGTTACATAAAATAAGATAGCATCTCAAATGGCAAGTTGTAATTGTAATTACTTCCAAGTCAGGATTGCACAACAGTGTTTTCAGTATTTGGTTTCCTGTTACATCCAAGCTAACATACTATATTTTGTGTTCAGGAGGAAGTAAATTTGTATTATTTAGGGAAAGTTTGTATATTTTTTCTCCAATAGAATAATGGAAGGGACATTGGAGGTCTAGTTTCCTCTTCATGGCTGTCATTTTTTTCTCATTTTTTTCATAAAAGGATATACAAATGTTAAGAGTTGCAAAGAGTATAGTCACGGAGGCAGCTTTTCTGACTCATCTTGCTTTTGGGGGGGTCTGTAGGTACTTGGAGTAGGTGGGATTTTAGAGGTCTGAGTATTTATCAGGTGGTGTCTGTGTCAATCTTCTGCTTCCAACGTAAACCCAACCAACTTCATTATACAAACAAAACTAAAGTCTGTATGGAAATTGGAATACTTTAATATTTGCTATTTAATAACATTTTTAATTAAAAAATTGCAATGGCCAATGTTTAGATTTGACCGGATTTATTCATTCCAGATAACAAAGTTGATGTTAAATTTTAGGAAGCTTCACATGTCTCCCCCCCCCCCCCCCCTCCAGTGNCCCCCCCCCCATCTACAGTTGTGCAGCTGGCCCTGCACTCTTTTCTTCAGCGGTGCTGCGATTGGCTTGGGGCAGAGTCAGAGGAAGCTTTGCCTCCCTCAAGGCTGCACGTGCAGAACCAGCCCAACATTACTTGGTCCTGAGTCAGAACAAAGACAAGATAGGGATCAGCAAGGAAGGCAGCAAAGTTCATGCCAGGGCAGTTTTCTGCTGACTCAAGGACGGGTGGAGTTGGGAAAGGCCCAGTGAATGTCCCTGGGTGATAATCTTGAGAGAGGATTTTTCAGAACAGCTGGAAAAAAATAACGGGCTGGGTGGGTGGAGCTAAACTACCTAACTAAGGTAATGATAAACCATTCTTTCAATACTTGCCAGAGCATTACAGTCAACATTTATAAGGAAGAAAGTTGGAATGATACAATGCTTTTAATAGTTGGGAGTAATATTGAATAGACTATATTCAAATTTCATTTGTTATGAAGATAAACTTGATAGTGAAGAGGAACTAATAGAAGACCCTGAGATTTTTAGGGTTATAGGCAGACAATGATACAGTCAAATGAAGAAGTACGGCAATAAAAAGCAAAATCTTGTTTATTTTAAATAGAACTGCCTTGTGCTGCTGCGTTGCCCATGCTTGGTCCGTGTTGTTTCCCAGGCCAGTGTTCAAACCCTGTAGTGAAACTTTGCTGAGGCTTGATGCAGATAAAGCCTCCCAGTTAAGGTGGGTGGGCAGAAACTCTTTTTGTCTTGTGGGATTAAAAACAAGCTCTGTAGCAGCAGTGCTTTGCATGTGTGTGGCAGAACAAAAATCCGTGATCATGATGCCATTGCTTTGAAATCTGCAATTAAATCTGCATAGTTTGTAATTTGCATTAATTATGGTATAGACCCTGTGTAATTGCACTCTCCAGAGGCAATATGAAATCCTTAGTGAATTAAAGACGTCTTGAGATAGGAAGAGACTGAAAAAAATATTTTGGACATTTGACTGCATACTTTTGAGAGTACACGGTAAACGCACTGAGCACTAGAGCAAAAATAAAAGAAAGGGGAGGTTACCCATTTAAAAAAAAACAATTATATCTTAAAATCATAGTAACAGCCTAATCAGGAATCCTCAAAGACCACTCCCACCATTGGCAGGGCAAGCCCCTTCCATATAAGCTGAAAGCACACCCCACTCCTTTTCTAGCGCTGATGATGTTACCTAGTTTGTTAATGAAATGTCTGCAAGAAAACAAGCTCAGAGAACACCAAGGACCATCATAAATCCAAGACTACCTATATTTTTGTGGCTAAAGATCCAAGTTTGATTATTTATTGGAGGGGAGTCAAATGTACTTAATGTTGGTTTGAAAAATGCTAAATGATAGGGTTTTTTATTGCTATATACCCTAAACTCATTAAAAAAAAGACTATTTGGCACACATAAGAAAATAACACTTCCAGAAAGTGGTGTTTGCATATACTATGTGCCAGCAATCCTTATTTTAAAAAACAATAATAGAAGTTGTCTGGTTAGCACAATTTCTTTACATAATTTTCCTCTTTCTTCCCTCTATAACAAAAAAGAATTTTTGGGAGAGATTGAAGTATAGGAAATGTAGGTTACCAAACCTAACTTTAGTTTGATGTCCTCATGCATCTATTTTTGCCCAAACACTTTTTCACCCACACTTTTGTTCAAAAGTGCTTGCTATAGAAGGGAGGGAAATTTTGAGAATGTAGAGAAACATAAAATCATTTTACCCAGAGTACTCTTTTAAACTTACATGCATCTTGGTCTTTGTGTGTGTGTGTGTATAACCAAGTCAGTTAATTTTGACTTCCTGGTTGTGACAACACGTCCATTTGTGGTTTATTCAACAAAGTATCCTATCCAAACTGTCAGGACTAAGTCAGACACCTGGCTTTTAAATCCAGGATTCCCTTTTTACAGCCTGTGCTATTGTCCACAGTACCTTCTTTAGAAACATCCAGTATAATTTGCCTGGTCCATGCAGAGCCATCCCTGGCGCTGAAATCTGTGGAAAAGCACTAGTTGTAAGCTTGCTGTTCTGGCCTTTCTTCTCCTTAACGCCATGCCAGGAAAAAATAATATAACCCAGCTACAAATTATATCAAAGATCAGTTCAGCAGGTACCTCTGTTTGAATTGATGAAGATAGACACTAATAGCAAAAGAAACTGCTTGTATTCACTTGCACACAGCTGCTTCTGACAGCATCTTAAGACATGGTTAGGACTCCCAATGGCATAGATGCTGTCTTACAGGACTTTAGTCGTGATCTTACTGATCTTGTGACATTTCTTCCAGCTGTTCATTTGATACACTGGATTTCTCTGAAATTAGCAACAGAGCATTTGCTGGAATGATTCTCATTCTGCAGAAATGGATGTTAACGTTTTTACGGAGTTGGCATAACTCTTCCCGAATTTTCTCTAATATGTAACTTTATTTTTCAGGACACATGACATAACTTGTTCATAACTTGTTCATACAAATTTTTTTTAACAGCTACTTTAATACTTAGAAAGTGTTATAGTTATGTCAGAGGTTTATACAATACCATGTGACCATGTGGTGTGTCTTGGTATTTTTAAGCAATTGTGTAATATAAAACACTTACTTCTGATTGGATACAGTTATACAATATTTAAAACTTAAATTCCTTCATCATTGTTCTATTGCCATAAAAGAGTTCAACAACTGTCAGGAACTGATAGGAAGCAGATGATTATTTTTTTTTGATGCATAAATCATATCCATGGTAGTATCTTAAGGTAAGATAATTTATTGAATGAAATATATATAAGTAATACAGATGAAACACTCAACTAGTGAGATGCCAACAGCAGTTTATATGCAATGCTAAATTTTGATATTAAAAATATTTTATACATTGGATTTTCATAACTAGAAAAAGACTTTTTGATTAATATTGTCAGTGTATTTTAGCATTTTGAGATGAATCAGTATCATATATTATTTTTTATAAATACCTTGTAAGTTTCTTGTAATGACATGGCTTTGCAGAAACAAAAGCATGTAACAGATCAATCTCTGATTTTAAAAATGTGCTTCGGCAAATTTTTCATCTCAGCCTCACCTTTGCTATCCATGTTACGGGATTTATTTATTAGATTTAAATGCTGCTTTTCTTTCCAGAGCTGATAGTGACAAATGTAAGTTCTCCCTCCTTTGGTTCCTACCAACAACACTTCAGGAAGTAGCTTGGTCTGAGAAAGAGCATCTGGGCCAAAGTTTCCAGGAAACTTCTGTGGCTGGCAGGGGACTAGTCCAACGCATTCACCATTGTTCCATATTGATTCTCCTATTAAACATTAAAGTTCACCATTAATGGGCAGGACATGTTTTGGATGTTCTGAATCAGCTTTTTCTGCCATGCCAGGTTACAGCTTCCCTAATCTTAAGAAAGCATGATAACTTTGAATAGGGCTGAAGAAACTGAAGGTCAGTTAGATCTACTGCCGGGCATAGAAATCCATGGGCTGGTTTTGGGACACTCATTCCCTCTCAACCTAACCCTCTCACAGGAGGATAAAGGGAAGACGGATCCCCAGGTAAATTGCCTTGAGCTGCAGGAAGGGCAGGAGATCTAAATGTAAAAAATTAGTCAGGTGGCGTAGCTGTGGTAGAGGATAGGAGCTGTGGTCCATCTCATTGAGAAACAGTAGAGGGAAACAGGTAGAGGGAAACCTAAGTACTTAGGTGAACTGAAACAGACAGAAAATTAAGACTATCTGACTGATGTGGGAAATTTGGGGAATTGATGTGGGAAATTTGGAGTACAGTGCCAAGAACAATTGAGGAAAAAAGGATAGGAAGATTTGAACATAGGAAATATAAGATTTAAAATATAACAAAGGGGCAAAATTAAAAAAAAAGATTATTTTGATTGTTGATTGATTGTCTCGTCTAAAATATTGTTATGGTGAGCCATTGCTGAATTCTGATTTCTGGACTATTGCTTGGCTTAAGGGACTATTTTCAGTATCTTGCATTGGAGTGAGGTGGTTTCATACAGCTTACATAAGTGATATTTTTCCACCAGCAAGTCCTTATTTGATCTACTGCTCCTCTGTTTGTCACATTTGGGAGTAAGTTTCTGTCCTGTGATCTGGACTGACTATCATCCCCAAGTGTTCTACTCCTCAATCAGTTGGAAGAGTGGAAGAGGCCCTGTTGCTCTTGGTAAATTCCTGGTTTGGGACATTCACCTAATATTCTTTTGGATGTCATACTCAGTCTGTATTTCTCTTTAAGAAGACCCTTGAACTGCAAGTCGGTTAACTGTTCCCTTTTGTTTAGTAAAGTCACGTCAAGCCATGTAGATTACTTGGCAGTTTTATTGCATTGAATAGTTTGTTTTGCTAAAGTTTTTTATAACCGCCTTAAGGACAGAATGTAAAAAATATTTATCATGAACAAGCACATAATAAAGACATTGACAAGCTTCATAGGAATGTCCCTTTAAAGAAGGCATAAATAAAGAATACCATATAAAAAACCCTGAAGGAATTTAAAAAACAATTAATAAATATCCACAATGAATATTTGATTATTCTTAGAAGTAGCTTAAAGATATTATCTGAGGATTGGACTGTCATAACTGAATTAGGGACCACTGGTAAAAAAGGAACCCATTTTTCTGATTTTACAAATCAGAGATAATAGACTGTTGAAATTGAAAATCACGTCAGAATAGTTTTAATGGGAGGCCCTGCCCTTCTCTTTTCACTTGTATGACTCTCTTGGAACAAAAGAGGTAGTGGTGCATTCTGGAGAGGAATCACAGAACATAGAACACACATGTTCTGCATAGTTCCTCCTGTTCAGCTTGCCTCAGTAAAGAGAACTGCCCACTCGTGTTCCCTCTTCCATGGAGTTTCTGTCAGATGCAAGCGATCCGATCCACAAGTGTAAAGCTGAGCACTTTATTGTATTCTGCCTATAATACAGGAATCTCCCAAGACTCCTCAGAATATATAGATAAGCTCCTGTGGAACTTGGGGGTGGGTGGGTTTCAAATAGACTCCATCTTAGTTAGTTTGTTATAAACTAGGCTGAGAAATTCTTCTGACTGAGGTCAATATTCTAGGTACCCCAAATTGGTGCTAAAGTTATCTTCNCTTCTTTGGGCTTGACAGTCAGTGCTGTCCCCCCACCCTTTTTGGGGGGGGGTGTCAAAGTCGAGATGATCCAGTTTTATGGAAAATCTGAGGCGCCGAAATCCCCCCTTTTGACAGTTAACCTTGATAGGAAATTTTTGTTGTAACCCCTCTGCCTGGTCTTCTCAAAAATGAAGAAGGTGGGACTGAAAGAACGATTTGGTTTGACCCATGTTCCAAGTTCCATCTTTTCAAGTAATCGTTTTGAGAGAAAATGAAAAGACTTTTTTTGGTTGTGCAGAATTAAGTTCTGGCTGCCGTTTTATCCTGCCCAATTACCCGCTTCGCTTGTTCAGAATACTTCAGAGTGCTTTTGTTTTGCTAATCGGGACATTCTGTGAAGACCTTTCAAACTGAATCTGGTTTGTTGGCCAACCTAATGCTCTTTTGATACTGATGCCAGTTTTTCTTACCTCTTTGCTTGCTCTGCTGGCAACCACCTCGATTTTATTATGTTAATCCCAATTGTTTTCTGTCCCCCTTTCCCTCCCATCTCTTCTCATGCAGAAATTGGGAGGATAACGTTCGGGATTATTTTTTGCTAACTGTTCAGTAAAACAAAAACAAAAACCTAAGCATCTGTGGATGTTTGTATGGTTGCACAAACTTTCTGCTGTTTTAGAAACAAGAAGTAAAAGTTAACCTTGTCCACATGTATTTATATGAGAACTGTCAGGGGTGACAATTCAGTTTGGTGGAGTGATTCTGTTGTGAGAACTCAATGGTGTCCCTTACTGTAGGGCTTCACGATTTGCAGACTGTAAGCAGACCAACAATCTGTCATTTCTTCATGAAATTTCAGGCTTGAGAAAGGTGCTCCTTGTTGTGTGAACTCAACATGTGGCTTTGGAAAAATGGTCTCTGTGTATGTGTGGGTGGGGGGCTACCAAGATTCCAAAAATTGGCACAGTCCCAAGATCTGGGGGGGGGGTTTTCACTCATTCTCTGAGCCACCATGTGATTTCTTTACTTTCGGCCTGGTGTGTAATCTTAGCCACTTGTGATTTACTCAGTTGTTTCACTAATGAAAATCTTTTTAAAATAGTGGGTGATCAGCTTTGTCATTGTGACTAAGCAGATTACTTGAATCACATTTTTTCCTCTTTGCAGTCCCATAAAGGGCTGCTTTGACTTTGCAGAACAAAAATTATGCGGGTCTGCGCTGTATTGTAGAAGGAGCCACCTTCTGCCTGTTTCTTGCTTTTAAATATGCCTTTTACTCAATCTTTCTACAGTAGGTAGTTTTTTTGGAAGAAGGGAAAGCACATTCTTTGTTTGCTTAGGAATTTGTATGAGCTTGTCCAGGGATTTATTTCTAATTGCAGGGCTATTCGCTTTTTCTGTTTGGAGTTTTCCAGTTTCTAGTTGGAAATAGACTAGTTTTCCAATTTCTCCAATAAACAGATTTATTCTCTTGATTGCCTTTTATAATAAATCACCCTTATTGTGTTTTTTGAATGGAACATTTTTTTTTCTTGCTCGTTTTGGCTTTGTGATTTGTTCTGACCTCTGTCCCTGCTTTCACTTCATCTGTCTTTCTGATGGCATTTCAGAACAGATTTTTGTTAGTCATTGTCCCTGTCAGAGGGAAACTAAGCACGGGGCTGATTTGCTCTGACTTGCTGCTTCAGTTGGGAGGAAGGGCAAAGTCTCTGTGACCAGAGGATGAGAAATCAATTCTTGATTGAACTGCTGTTTTATGACAGGAGATATTTATGTACCCTTAAGAGGAGTAAAATTGCATACAGTACCTACAGCTTCCATCTGATCTAATCCTCAGAACTCTCATTCCCAACATTCCCTGCTTTTTCCATACTGAACTCCTCATATTAATCTGGAAACTAAGAATTCATTAACTTGAACCCAAAGCCCAAGCCTCAGTCAAGCTGAGGGATGGGGACATGGCATTTTGGGCAATGGTGGCCTTGGCTTGTGGACTTGCCAGCCACTGTTGCAGAGATGGAAGAGTGAGCTCTGTCCCTTTACAGAAAACGTAGGCTGACCTCTCTGGTCTAAAAACCCAAGAGGAATCTGTTAAGCCCCTGAAAGCCTTTTTGTCTGAAAAGATACTAGCAGGTATCTTCTAATTCTTAGATTTTTATTGATACCTATCCTATGATAGATACCCTAGAGATAATGTATCTATTGAAAACCACTTGATGGCCCATAATCAATCAATTGGTATCGCCAAAATAATTTGGGAGGAAATTATCATTAACTACCTTATGGAAGGAAATCTTAATAATGGAATGATATTCATGATGTAAATAATCAGTTATAGGAACTTGACTCCTGGTGAGGATTGTGAAATGCTTGCAAATGTCTTTTCATCTTTTTCATTTCTAGGGACCATAAAGGGACAGAAGGTGTGCAGGACCTAAGGCTAAAGTATCCCGATACGGCTCTTCTCTGGTGCTTCCCTTCTTACTGAAAACTCAGCGTCTGCCTATATAACTTAGTCACCAATTCAATTTTCTGAATATTTTGGAAAACCATGGGGATTGGCAAAAACACTACTTCGAAATCCGTAGAAACTGGAAACCCAGCAGAGGCCAAGTATGAGGATGAAGCCAAGCACACTGCTTTCTTTACGTTGCCAGTAAGTTAATGTTTACAAATGTTAATTTGCTTTTTAGTAGTATCATGAGGCCGGTGCATTTCATCTGTAGCAGTGTCCCTTAGAAGTCATATTGGGTTAAGCACTAATTCTCCAAGAAATGAGTCATGGAAATACATTTTTACAGGGCAGGCTTTTGAATTCAGTATAGATAAGCAGTGTCTTGTGATATGCTTCTCACTGATGTCACAATCCCTTTCTGACAGGTGCTTCCTCTGAAAGCTTTTGATTGCTGTGTTCTGAAGGAGGACAGTGTTATAAAAGCTGTCTGGATAAATCAGATCTGTTGAAAGCTAGAGCTGAGTGTATTTTTGAACAAGAGGAGTTAAAAGGAACAGCCATTCCAACCTTATAAAATGAATTTGATAACAGCTTATAAATGACTTATTTTGTTCAGAAAACTGATGCAATAGGGTTGGCTAATTGGATTGCTCAAGTCACCACAGTCTTATCTCTCTGAATGCAGTAAATGAGATTAAAAAGATTGCTTTCAGCTATCCCTAAGGATGTAACAAAGCTTCTTTGAAGGACTGCAATTCACTGAAGGTCGTTTGAGTCCTGGTTGCTGCACCACAGATTATCCTAGAGATGAAAATGATACAGAAATGCACTACTCAAATCCTTGAGGGAATAGAGCAGCCAGAAATGGCAAAGATATAAATGTGTAAATTTATGCATCATGTTTAAGAATTAAAAATAAAACATTTGCATAATATAAAAACTAAGGTAATGTAATAAAAAATACCATACTTTGGGTGAAAGTTCATGATAAAACAAAAAGAATCTAAACTAAAAAGTTTAGTATAGATACATATCTGCATATTTAGTACTTTATAAATAATTCAAAAACTACACATTATATTAGAATTGTTTATTTGTCAAATTTAGAATCTACACTATAATTGTAGTTATATACTTCTATATAGCAATTGTTTCTCTAAAAGTATTTTTTACAAGAACAAACTTCTTGCTTTTAAGAATTCCTATTCAGTTAACTTTGGATGCAACAGACAAAATCTGATATAATTCTTCACTCCAAATAACAGAAAAGTTCAGATAGTTTGCCTGTAATTTGGGGAAATTTGCATTATCAGATTTTTATTTTTGACTGACACTTCTCATCCCCCAATTAGTTAGCTAAGCCAAACATGTTTCTGTAAACTTTACGTTCTGTGTTTTGGTTTAAAAATATAGTATTCTGTTATACAAGATTATATTATATACTCTGAAATTATTTTAGCGTATTACTTAATTATTATATATATATATTTAGGTTGTAATAAGTGGAGGAGCAACCTCAAGTGGCGATCAAGATACGGAAGACACAGAACTTATGGCAATCTATACTACAGAAAATGGAATTGCAGAAAAGGTACCTTAAAAAGTGGATTAACGATTAACCCTACCATCTTGATATAAACGTACTGTCATAATTCATTTGCACAGGGTTTGCTCAAATTTGGTTGCTAACAATGCCCTATGGAGTTCTTTAGCAGTTCAAACTAATTTCTGTTGAACAGAATCCTTAAAGGAGGGCCAAAATTAGTGTTCTAAGGCTATCTGGCCGTAATAAGGAGGGGCTTGAAGACTTGAGAAGCTGATTGTTGAATGCAGTTAAGTTTGGAGATAAAAATAGATGAAGGCACTCCCAATCTTTCCTCAACCAGGGCAAGTTTAAAAAAAAAAAATTCTATAAGACTGCAGGCTCTGATAAACTACAGAAGAACATGAATCAGAACCAGGCTGATAATAATGAAAAACAAAGCTCACTCATTCACCCTTGTTTTCGTAACATTGGTTCCAGTAATAGCGCCTTCGTATCATATGAAGACTACCCACTAACTTTTATCAAGTAGATGAAGCTAATGCAATCAAAGACTGCTTCTGTCCTTGAGCCCCAGTAAGGCATTAATCACAAGACTGTTGTGGTTGCAGATTGGGTGCTGGCAGTGACCTTGGTTGGATTCTTCACATTCTGTAATCTCCACCTTGACAGGGTTATAAAAGCTTCAGAGGTTTTTGTGTATCCACCCTCTTCAGTTCTGGTATTTGTGGGGAAAATTCTTGTCTTTTACAAAAGGCTTCAAGGCCATGACTTGATGTAGAACCTGTCAACAAAATTTAACCCCTAAATGTACTTTACTGAATGATTTAAGCCAGTGTTTTTTAACTTTGGCTGTTTGAAGATGTGTAGACTTCAAATCCCAGAACGGCTGGGGAATTCTGGGAGTTGAAGTCTATACATCTTCAAGCTGCCAAAGTTGAAAAACACTGATTTAAGCAGCTTGTGCGGTCTAGCCTAAATCTTCCGAAAAGGTAAATCCAATATTGCCATGTTTAGAATGTTGCAAAGTTCGGAATATTTCAGGAAAGTGTAGGAAGCAAACAGAAGTTAGAACATTTTATTTCATGGAACTCTTCTGGGAAAGGCACTACATTTCCAAAATCTTTCCCCAGCGTTCCTCCCTCCCCCAATTACCTCATTTTTAAAAAGATAAATATGATTAGGATTTTAAATCCTTTTCACAGGTAACAACTGTATGCTGTCAGGTATACAGTTACCTGACTTGCATAATTTGACTTATTTAATATCTTATCCTGACTAAGATGTCATGTAGCATGACAAGAGCCATCATTATTTGACTTTCAAGATCAGATTGCTTCCTGTGAGGCTGGCATTAGATGTTTTGTGTTAACATAATTCAATTTCAAGTGGATTGCACACCTGCAATGTGCAAAGTTGTAAATGAAATTTTTCAAGTTGTATAATCTAGGAAACAGCCTAATGCTGAAATTAGAAGGCGGGGTTTTTTTACATTTAAAATAACGAGATTTTTTGGATTTATTTTTGAATTAGGACAAAATGTGTTTAGTTCTTTACCTCCGTTCATTTTTCAAATTCTGATTTGTGTTTTTGATCTTCAGACAGGTAGAATATCTNTCTCACTTTCCACACATGACCAGCTGTCTGTCTTCAGCCACAGTCCTCATAATCTTAGCTTTGAGAGCAGGGAGGGTGCTAAACAGAACTTCTCAAAGTAGTGACTGAATTCATGCATTGCCATAAGGCAGAATAGGTTGACCACCATTTATTTTTTGTAAAGAAATTTTTAATTGAAAATTTTACAGTTTAACTAAGAAAAGTGCAAAAGAAGCAAAGAAAGAAAGAAAGAAAGAAAGCAAAAGTGCAGAAAAATAAAAACAGCTAGGGAGGTCATCTAATCCAACTCTCCACTCAGTGCAGGAACGTCTAAAGCATTTCAGCAGATGGCGTTTCAGTGAAAAGGAACATACCATTTCATGAGGCAGCCTGTTCCACTCTTTGACATTCCTGACCATCAGGAAATATCTCAAAAGAACTAACCTGAATCTGCTTCACTGTAGTTTGAATGCAACTGTCTATGTTCACTCAACTCATTAAGCCCTAAATCATGATTTTCAAAGTGCAGCATCTGTGTCTAGGTATTATATTGAATCAGACCCAAACAGACAGCTATTTCCTGAGGTTAAGTTCCTCCCAGGTAAAGTTGCACCTTGCAGCATAGGTTTTCTATAAGCTCTGTTGTGCACATTCTCCTACTAACTCCTTTGAAAATTTGGTCTTCAGAGGAGGTGGGAGATCTGAGAGTTTGCGTTTAGCTCTTTCTTGTAGGAATCCACTGACATCTGTTGTAGGGGGATCCACGGGTACCATGCCCTGTGGAAGGATTCTGTGGCTACAGCTACAGTGGCAGCTTCAGAACATGCTCTTTTGTGAAATAAAAATTAGTCCTTTGTTTGATTTCCTGTTAATCCTTTGATAACGAACACGGGATATACACAGGAGGAAGGAAATAGGAGGAGGAAGCTGCATGTGCTGCTTAAATCACAGCGTACATGTGGCTTCAGAGCTTAAGAAGTCAAGTTATGTTTGAGAACAAGATGCTCTGCAATCAAGTAAGGATTAAGTCAGCACTTTGGTTATATAAACCTAGATTTCAGCAAAATCTGAAACTGCTAAATTAAATAAATCCCCCCGCCCCCAAGGGCTACTGCCAATAAAAAGTGTTAAGTGGTGTTCCTGTTTTCATGGCCCTTAATTACCTGCCAAATTAAAACCATTTATATGAAAAATGGTACCGTAGCTTATACAAAGCTATGGCCTTTTGAGATTTGCAATGAATATTTATTTTAGTTTTTAACCCTCAACATGCAACACCATGCTTACACTTTTTCACTGTGAGCTTCACACTCTTTTCTTTGCTCTTCTTTTTCTACCCATCTTCTTTTCCTCTTCAGAAGCGTACTGCATTCAATAAGTAATTAATTGCTTGCATTAGAGATTAATAACGTCATTATTAAAGAATAAGCTACTCTCTGCTTCTGAACAGAGACTGGTGTCTTCCTTGCTGATCTTTCATGTTCACTGCTTATTTACCTTCAGCATATTTAATTTGACCTCATGTAGCTTTTGGAAACTCTTTACTTTCAATCTAAAGCCTTAGTAAACCTTGAACTTGAAAAATCCCAGTAACTAATTGCAGAAAAACAATGCCTTTGGGCAGGGATGGGACCCGACCGGTATAACTACCGGTTCTGTTGTT